>VDFB02308316.1:0-11235 GCA_007258455.2 Sequoia sempervirens | reverse complement strand
CTATTAGACAACCAAATGCACAAAGGTTCCCATCGTTTAATGGTTTATGTTTTTTTTCCAATAGATTTGGACATAAGGCTATAACAATGGTATAAGGTTCCAATCTTTTAATGGCTACTATTATGCATTGAATGGATTTGGTTATAAAGCTAATCAATGCACATCTAAAATGAATGGAAGTAATACTATTCAAAAGAATTTGATATGTTACAATTGCAATAGGCCTGGACATATCTATAAGTTTTGCAGATGTACGAATGTGAAGAAGAGAAACTGGGTAAAGAAGAATGATCTGGTGAAAAAGGCAGATCTAGTAGAGATGGACAAGATTTGGAAAAAGAAGGAAGAAGGTGAAACTAATTCTGAGTCTGTACTAGCATTTGGTGTAGATGTTTCCTCCATAAACAAATAAAAAAGCTTTTTCTTAGGGGAGCATTAATAGAAAATTCTTTATCCCCTACCAGAGAAGTGGTGCTAATACAACATATTAGCACGAGGTGTGGGTTAATATGCATGACCTATTGGAGAAAGAATCAGTGAAAAATATAATTATATGGAAATTTGCGGAGCATTTGAAATTGACTGTGCATACAATTAGGTTTTTTTTGCCAACTTTTCAATTTGAGTATTCATGTGAAATTAGGTCAATTTCTAAAAGATTTATTAGTAACTTTCATACACAATCTGATTCATTTGCAAACGGGCATTTGAGAAGAGCATAATAGTGAAAGAACGAAGTGGAGTGATTGAAGCAATTGAGATTTGGTACAAGCGATACCCTAGCCGGAAGCAATTCAAAAGTATTTTACAATTTCTATTTTCCCTAGTTTTAGAAACACTTTCAATTTTGTGGAAATATGTATACACCACAAGTTGTAGAGGTTACAGATGCTTTGTGCCCTAAATTTAAATGACATCCTATCAAATCTCTGATGCATGATTTAGATGCTACATTTTTGCCCATCCTATATGGTGTTTTACACAAAAAATATGTTAGGGCATACATTCATGTTAAGATGGAATAATATAATCATACAAAGCTGATTAATGTGTGGTACAAAGAACTCATTGAAAATAATCTCAAATTGAAATTAGAGTTTGAGATTTTGGTTGAGAAGAAACTCGATGTCTAGAATAGGCTCCCCTTCTTTTGTTATGTAGATGAATGGGTGAGATATACTTTGAGTTGCATTCATGACAAGTTTCTTTGGTTGGATATACCACATTTGATCAACAAAGAGGCTATTAGGGTTGTCGCTGGTTTGTGCTCAACTGGACCAGCTCTGCTGCTCAAGTCAATGAAAAATGAAATTGTGATGGAGTGAACGGGTGTGAAGTATGATAGAAGGGAATTGACAATAAAGGAATTTTTAAACCCGACAGTTAAGCATGATTCAATGATGATAGGATACAAAATTCAGTATCAACGACCACCATCAATACAAAATATGAGATGGTTGAGAAGGGTGAAGACTATGATCAATGTGAACTGTTGAGATTGCAACTTTTGGAAAATCTGCAGAAGACAAAGATTCTAAGTATGCCTTCAAGTTTGGCACTTTGATTATTTGTTTGCAATTTTTACTTTCTAAAGGATGTTCCTTGTACTAGGAACATTGTGTGGCTAAAGGATAGACCTATATCCCATCATATCAGTGATCATTTGAGAAGGTTGGGAGGCTCAAATGCATAGAATAATTCTCTTTGGGGTTTCTTAAAAAAAATTAAAGAAAAGATGTAGGAAAGAGAGAGAATACCAGAGCATGTTGTTGAAAAAAACAAGAATGACATTATTTTTATGGTAAGTTTAAATATTGTTGCATAATGGATGTTGTTGAACCTAGATTTGTGTGGATCCCACAAATGGGATATGAGGTTGAAGGAGATGTAATAATCGATTTGGTTGACCTTATGTTATGGAAACATAGGGACACTTCTTAGGAGTGGTATGGCACCTATGAGGAAAAATCCATGGAGATGCATTTAAAGAAAATACAAAAATAGATTTAAAGAAGACTGTTGAGAAGATGACCTCAATAGTTGCGGAGGCAATGTGCCTCACAAAAGAACAAGTTGACAAGGAAAAATCCATGTCTATCTCATTGAGAGAATCATCAAGTATCATAAGATCTTGTAGAAAAACTACCACTACTTCGGTTGCTCCAAAGTCCTTTGTGATTAAGTTTTTAGTAGGAGACAAAAGAAAAGTTTCCGCAAGTGCTCCGGTGAAGGAGAACACACCTTTGACAACATATCCAATTGGCCTTGCAAAGAGAAGGGTAAAACAAAAGCTACAAGGGAAAATCATATGGGTGTGAATGTGGAAGATGAAGAAGGACCACAATTGGTTCAAAAGAGGAAATTAGAAGCTTTAGAAGGTGAAGCAAGTACAAAGAAACAAAATATTGATATGGTAGATATCGATAGTGAGCCTAAGGTTGAAATAGAAAAATAAAGATACAAAATAAAAATGAGGGAGAAGCTCGAATCTGGAAAAAGAGAAAAAGACACCGGATGAAAAAAGAAAGAAGAAGAAAAAGACTCTGACAAGGGCACAACCCTATGAAACTTGATCCTTTTTTCAATGGGATTGATGACCATGAGATGTTAGGAGAAACTATTGCCCAGTACACTACTGTTGATAACATAGATAAAGCTACCATTGATGAAGCTATTGTAAAGTATATTATTACTTTTGAAGTTAATATGAAGAATATTGAGAAGCAATTGCTTGAAGAATTAAGGAATGCACTATATACAAGAAGATAGGAGGCAATTGATAAGGAGGAAAAGTTGAGAGCATTTTCTATGGAAAAGATTAGTGCACCTCTATCAAATGAAAAAAAAAGCCACATTGGCTTAAGTGTATAATAGGAAATTTTTAACTAACCAAAGGGTAACCACCCTTTTGAGTATAGATCAAAATGATCTTGAGAGGCTCCAGAATGAGTCTATAGAGAAGGTTGTTGAGTTGGAAAAAAGTTTAGGAATGACCCCAAAAATAGAAGATCAAATGCATGATTACATGCCAGCTCCAAAAATGAAGATTGCAGAGGAAGTACAACAAGAAGATACTCAACATGAGCATGGGGTTGAAGAAGATGTGGAAAAGGATATTCTTCCGGAAGTGGAAGAAAATGTTACAAAGGAAGGAGTTATCGGTGAAAATGAAATTGCAAATAAAGATGTTATTGATAATGCTCCTCCAGTAGGAGGAAACACCACTATAGAGGTAAAAGCTATACAAACATAAAATGAGGATACTGCTATAGGACATATCTCACCTCGTCCATAAGCTAAGGTTATTGCAGAGGATGCACAAGGCAACTCGAAGATAAATATGGCTTCAGATAACAAGGATCAATTTGTCGATGAAGAGAAAGGGTATGAAGATACAAAAAAGGATGATATGCAAAAGTCTAAGGATTCGTCAGATATAGAGGAGAAGGATGAAGAGAGATTGGTTAATACTGGTGACAAAGAAAAGGCTTTGAAGGAAAATGTTGCAGAAGATAAAGCAAAGTCAGTTGGATAATCGCTCTAGAGATCCTTTGAAAAATTTGCTAGGTATGCAATTAAAGTTTCAACCAGTAGTATCTGCCCAATTATTGCAACTTATTATGCAATAGGGGCATGTAGAAATTACAAATTTGTCTGCTACACAAGCTTCAATTGCATGATGCATTTCATACTTCTGTACAGAAAGAAATTTTTGAGACACATCAAAAGAGTGGAGAGATGATTAATGAAGCAGTAAAGATTCTACAAGAGAGAATATCTATAGTAAGTATTGATAACTCTCTATTCGGTATGGAGAATGTAAAGTTTTTAGTTGAGACACATCAAAAGAGTGGAGAGATGATTGATGAAGCAGTAAAGATTCTATAGGAGAGCATATCCGAAGTAAGTATTTATAACTCTCTATTCGGTATGGAGAATCTAAATTTTTTACTTGATTCCTTCAAAGAGTATTCTAGTGGATTAAAGGTGAAGTTGGAGAAGGAGATGGAAAAAAAGGTAAATGAGAAGAGATTATTGGACAGGATTGAGAAGTGTGCTTCCACACACAACAAATTTCAAGATAATCTCAAGAGTGTATAGGATTGCTTGTCAGAAGATAAAATATTATTTCAATTCTGCATGAAATGGCCAAGCTATACAAAGACCATAAAAGATGAGATGGACTCAATGGAGTCCCAAAGAGATAAAGCCTCTGGTGCCTATGAACTATGTAATGCCCCGCCATGCAACCCTAGAGGAAGTTGCAATTAACTACACAAATGCACTAATTTTTTTTTGTTTAAGTACAATAACATAAAAGTTCAGTACTAATTGCAAACAACCTCTAAGGTTACGAGACTAAGATTACTTAAGACCCAAACAAGAAACATGAATTGACAACATCACTTTTAATTACTTAATAAAATACATACTTTCCAAACATGATAAAATTACATCCAAGGCATAAGAGATACCTCATGATTCCAATAATAATAATTTACAATACGATTACACTCTCATTCCCTGAATGAGGTATATCCAATAACCATTGTTACAAATTACATCTTCCACCTCGATAACAGATGAGGGGTAATAAATTACATAATAACTGAAAGGAATAAAGCATGAAAGAACTGGATCCCACGAGCTCTCCAATTGGAAATATGGTCCACATGAACTAGAAGATGACCCAACAGATTAAGGTGCACGTTCCTCCCAACCATGTGATACCCAAAGGCTCACCCCTCGTGCTAGGAGATAGTAACAAGGAAACCTATAGAAGACCAACTACCTCTAGACACGGGCTAAAACATAGTCAAACCAACCATTCACATGAACCATACAACCATAAGAATAACATAAGTACAACTCCAACATCACGGACATAAGTTTCAATGCTTCTAGACAACAATGTTCAACTGCATAAAACAACTAATTGATTCATGGTTGTCATAGGAGGAGTGTCATCACAACAGTTGCATGGGTTTCCCTAACATATCTTCTTAGGCCCCAGCCCCCATATTAGGTTTTTCTGGTGACCTCTTACAATACCTGGCCCCAATCATGCAATCCAATAAGACAAAACCACTTCAACTCTAAGAGGAACACAAAATGAAAACTCACTCCAAACACAAGAGGCAGCGAAATTTAAAACCCTCTCCAAACACTGGAGGAAACAAGGCACATAATCCACTCCTTCCATAGGAGGCACAAACCAACCCTATTCGTGAAAATCGGGTAAGACATCAGTATACCTCTATACATGTTTCCCAAAGCAAAACAATAGTTGACTAACATAACAATGCAACCCCAAAAGTTAAATCCCTTCTAGAAGACTTAACAACCCTTTAAAACAAATTCCCCAAAGTGAAAACAGACAAAGTGTCCCTTCAAGAAGGGTGATCAAACAAGAATTAAATCTATATTTGAATTTCCTAAATCCACTTCCTTCATTAACATTCAGTAATTTATTGCCTTAATAAAACTGATTTCATAACATCTCTTTCAAACGAAAGATAAAATTTAAACCCAAATTTTAATTCCCTAATTGTGTTTAAATAATAATAAAATAAACATTTACTTCTTTGATTTAAAACATATCATGTTAAAATAACTATTTCTTCTTTGCATAATAAACCATTTTGAAAACAATTGATTTCACTATTAAACACCTTATATTTAAATCCAATATTTGTCCTTTCAAACGATACTATTTTAAAATAAAAACAATAGTTTAACCATGAGCACAATAATTTAAGTTTCGTAGTTCATCTCATGAATATAATTAATCGTATCATACATTCATTGCAACCAATAAGAACTATAAATAATTAATAGTCACTTTCCTAAGAAAATTTCCTTTCATTAAAACAAATAATTATTTCTTATATTTAAATATTCATCTATTAAACTACGTGCATATTATCCATTTTCCTTCATTACCCAAAATGATCAAAATCAAATTTTAAATACAATCATTTTAATATAATTTTTTTTTTTTTTGCATCTATTATAATAACATAATCGCCTCAAAATAATGTATATTGAATATACATATGAAAATATATACTCAACATATATATAATTACATTTATATATATTTAAATATATATTTATTATTTAAATATATATATTTAAATTCAACTATTAAAATTTTCAAATTAAATTATTTAAATATATTTTTATCAAATTAATTTAAACTTTAACTTATTTAAATCCATTCCCATTTAATTAAATAAATAATAATAAAACATTTATTTAAATTATAATATATTATATATATTATTTAAATATTCTAAATTTATATGCAATTTTTCTAATATATATTTTTTTAAATAAATAAATATATATATATATTAATTTACAATTTTCAAACAATACTAAGCAAAAAAAATCATTCTGTTGTGACTTTAATAACTTTATTTTTATTGAAGGTGCGCCACCAAGTCGTTTAAAACATATAAAAAATTCAGCCATAACCAGTTCATAAATATTTAGTTATGATTAATTTAGTAATCTTCCCTTGCTTTTTTCACAGAAAATTTCTATCAAACAATTTTTTTTTAAAATATATTTTTCCAGAATTAACAAAATACAAAACATATTTATAAAATGGCATATTTATAAATATATACACTCAAATTCTTATTTTATAGACAAATTGTGCAACTTTTCTAGAGAAATTTTGCAATGAAATCAATTTCTTAAACATAATTTTTGGGTTTAAATTTCAATTTAATATGAACTATTTTATATTAAAAAATGAAGTTTTCAAATTCCTTTTGTTTCTCTTCCATTTTCTATTGTTGAATCTTTTTGGGATTTTATTTTCCATTTCTACAAGAATCCATTTTTCTTCATCAAGATTTTCACAAAGTTTTTACAAGTTTTCAAACAAGATTTGACATGGGTTTTGCTTCCAATCAAAACAAAGTTTTTATCCTTTCCAATAGCATTAAAAAAATTGTAACATATTTCAAAATGAAAATAAAATCATGGAAATAAACATGGTTTTTCTCCAAAGCTTGAAAGTTTTGTCAATGGAGCTTCTAATTCCTGTTTTGATTCCAGCTCAACCAAGGAATCCACTTTGTTTCTTCAAAACAAATCCAAGAACAATAGCCAAACCCTTTCTCTTCTTCCTAGCAAATCCATAATCCCAAAAATGGAAATTGAAATTGCTTAAAATAGAGTTTTCTCTAAATTTTAAATTCTTAAAATAAATATCTCATATATTATTATTATATTGATATTTAAAGATATTTCTTTTTTTGAATTTACAATTCAAAATAAATATCTCATATATTATTATTATATTGATATTTGAAGATATTTCATTTTTTGAATTTAAAAAATTAAATTATTTTCCAAATGAAGTTTTATGCATTTAAAAAATTCTTTTACCAAAAAGAATTCAAAATTTTGAAAATAAATTCTTTTACTTATCAAAAACATATTTCCCCTTTTTTAATTTAAATTTAAATATCAATAATGTCAAAATAGTTAACTTAATTTAATTTCTCACTATTAACTTAATTAATCAATAATTAGATCTAATCCAAGACTAGATTATTTTATTAATTAAATTAAATTAATCAATAAAATAAATAACATTACAACATTGAAATTAGATATATTTAATCATAATTCTAACTACACCTACCATTTAATAAACTTTATAATTTAAAATTAAATAAACACCCAAAGTGAAATAGACAAAATTCAAGCAATTATTCCCGATTACAATCTAACAACACACTATGATTAGGATGATGACATGACATGGAAAACCTAGCTACTATTTCTCAATCATTTACCGTTAGTCAATGGACACACTCAAACCTGTGAAACCAGGTGGAGTCGATGTCTTGTACCTGTCAACTTGCGAACAAAGAGTATGTCGAACATACATATATCTGATATAATAAAGCACACCATGAAGGGGAAAATCTCATAATTGTAGGGCTCTTGCAAGCAAGCGATACAATCTCGTCTCCACCAATACAAAATTTCTAACTTACAAGTCTAACATCATTAATATAACAAAAAACATAAGCATCATTAATTAAGTATCGACTACGCTAATTCAACACGTCATAATGATAACATCATAGTAAAATACTATTACATTAGAATATTCCATACACATCACTCAATAGTTGCAATAAAAAAGAACCAAGTACATAGTCAAGATGCTAATAGAAATAAAACATACATAGAAAAACACTGTTCAATCAAAGAGTAAAATGGAGGGGTACTACAAACTAACACAAGATTTGGATGGAAACACAAGGTTTGCTATAGAAAATTTACATGAGTAGTTCATCCAACAATAAGTTCAAAAAGGAGAAGGTTATAATACAGTTTGGTCATCTTAAGGATATGGTGAATTCCTATTCATGCCTATCTCCAGTGCCCTGATGAGTGTAGATAAAGCTTCTAAGTGAAATCTGACACCCTGCACTTCAGATGATGGTGAAGAAATTTTGATGGAATTTGAGTCTCAGAGTAGAATGCTTGGCCTAGCCAAGAAGAGTTGGGAAGAAGGGAAGTAGGAACAAAAAAAATATAGTTGAGTAGCTCTCAAAGGAAGGGAAGGAAAAAATTAATACAATAATGGCTTTTTATGACACTCCTGAATTTGTTGAGAATAGGAGGAAGTACATAATGTAGAGCCTGGAGAAAGAGAAAGTATGTAATACCTACTCTATTTTTGGATTAGTAAGTTTTGTAAAATCATTTTCTTTTTTTTGGATTAGTAATTTTGGTAAAATCTATTTTCTTGTTTTTACATCCCTCCATTGACCATAGTTACCTCTAAAGCCAACTTTTGGAATTGCATTTGCTACAATGGGTACCAATCCATGCAACCATTCCAAAAGTTAGCTTTAGAGCTAACTAGGGTAAAAAAAGAACGTATGAATGGTCCTATTAAACCCTAGCCCCACTACTCCATTGATCGGTAATGTTGCTTCTAAGTGTTAATGAGTTGCTTCAAATTTTGTCTCAAGAATTCAAGCTTGCTATCCCAATTTTGGTTGATTATGCACTTCAGTTTTTGGTATGATTCTTATGGTGTCATTGTAAATTCTTGCATTTAGGACTTAAGTAGTTTGCTGCCTTGATGGAGGGCTTACTGTGTTAAAAAATGATGTTTATAGATAGATGGCAAATATATGTAAATATAGTGAAAATCTATGATATATGTATGAAAGGGGTTGCAAGATAAGAGATAGAAGTTTATGTTTTAGTTGCCAATTTGGCTTAGGCTGGGTTTTGAATAGAGTTATAGTTACCTATTGAAGACCTTCAAATGAGTTAGTTAACATTTATATTACAATTAATAGAGTGGATAAAATTAATTCATAAATGACTTTCATATTCTTTGTTATTCTGTTTTCTAAATGAGTTAACATTTATATTACAATTGATAGAGTTGATAAAATCAGTTCATAAATGACTTTAACATTATTTTTTATTCCATTCTTAGTGAACTAGGATAGGCTAGTTTGATAGGGTGTCCAAGAGTATATGCCACATTCATCTTGGCTCCATGTGGCAAGTGTTAAGCATCCACTATGGAGTGGCGTGCCCAGTGAGGTGTCTTATCGCCATTCCCCCTCATCACATCCACCTCCTCTCTTAATCCCAAGAGTAGAGGCTACATCCCTCTTGGCTCCATGTGGCAGGTGTTAAGCATCCATCATGGAATGGCATACCTAAGAGAGGGTTCCTTATGTATAGTAAGCAATTATGCTTGATGTATTATCAACCCAACATAGATATGTAGTCAATATAATCAATTTATACTTTATAGATTACAATTTAATTTATAATTTATTCTTTAATTTACTTTATCTACAATTTATATGGTGTTGCATCATGTATATTATTAACAAACTTATAGTTTTCTTTAATTTTTCTTTTTTTTTGCAAAAAAGTTGTCTATGTCAGCCAAAAATCAACTTGTTCAAGCTTTTCTAGGGATGCCACCATTTTGTAGGCAATGTAGTTGTCATAAGTTTTTCTAATGAGATATGGTGGTATGGGTTGGGGTTGAATTTTGGTAAACATGATTTCTTGCATGCAACCTGTGACATTCACATTGATGCATGGGGTTGGTACTTCAATGTCCTTGAATTTGATCATGAACGTGAAATGATACATTTGCTCCTTCTCTATTGGCCAGACTTTAATCTAGGCATTGGTGTCTCTCCAACATTTATTGTGCAAGGTTTTGGTGTTCAATTGATAGACACCATTCCTGATGATCTCATTTAACAATTAGCAAAAACCTTTCCAACCAATATGCTTGTTCTCGATTATAGTGAATTGTTTAGTTCAACTTACAATGAATGAAAACACAAGAGATATTCAAGGATATCATCTAAGACATCGAATAAGACTTCAAAAACTTGAACACTTATGAAATGGTAAATTTATATTTTAAGGAGGAGGCCAACCCATACAACATTTCTATCTCAATTTTTTTATTTAGAATGTATTTTCTATTCAAGGGTGGGAAATAGTCAATCTATTTCATGTAATATCTACTTGACCCTTGATCTAATACCCTGCCACACAACCCTAGGGAAAGTTGTAATTTACTAGTCAAATGCAATAATTTTTTATTTGTTTAAGTACAAATAATAAGTAAGTTTACTAATTATTGCCAACATTCCCTAAGGTTACGAGACTAAACCCAATAAGTTACATGAAATAAAACATAATCTTTAATTACGTCTGCACATACATTCCATACATGATATAAATAACATCAAAGGTATATGCGATTCCGCATAATTTTAATAAAATGAATTACAATATGATTACAACTCTCATTCTCTGAATGAGTTAATTTCAATGTCCAAAGTTACAATTTATATCTTCCACCTCGATACAAAGAGGGGTAATAAATTACATTAATAATAAAAAGGAACAAAGCATGAAAGATTTGGATCCCACGAGCTCTCCAACTGGAAATCTCATCCATATGAACTAGAAGATGACCAAACAGACTAAAATGCACATTCCTCCTAGCCACGTGATACCCAAAGGCTCACCCCTCGTGCTAGGAGATAGTAACAAGGAATCCTAGGCAAGTCCAACTATCTCTAGACATAGGCTAACTTGCACTGACCCAACCAATCACATGAACTGAATGATCATACGAACAAATACAATACGACTCTCACATCACTGACATAAGTCACATTGCTTCCAGAAATAAAATAG
>VDFB02308315.1:50000-65304 GCA_007258455.2 Sequoia sempervirens | reverse complement strand
AAGTTGACTTTACCACATGTTGGGAGATTTCTGCCCTAGTCCTACTCTCCCACCAAGTTAGAGCTATACCCCCTAACCGAAGAGTAGCAAGTCGAATCCTATCAACATCATCTATGAGGTTTTGGACTTTACAATAGACTTCAACCTGTTGAATCCAGTCATCTATTTTTTTAGCATTTATTTCACCACAATACTTTGGTAAGTCAAATTTTACGTCCAACTTAGATTTGGCCTTATGTGCACCCTTAAAAGGATTAAAAGGCATAAAATGAGTAGAAGAAGGAGAAGAAGGAGAAGACAGAGAAGACAGAGAAGAAGGAGAAGAGGAGGTGTCTTCGGAGGCTTAGGATCATCTCTTGATTTCTATCCTTTGCCTACACGAGCTTCATGTCTCTGCATCCTTTCTTGCCTCTCCTGGAATAAGACTTTGACCATGGCCTTCATGTCGAGAAAAGCATTCTAAAATTCCTTCTCACCAAGCTCTAAACTTTGTCCATTGTTTGGATCTGCCATCTATGTTCGAGAATGAGCTCTTTGTCTTCCAATCTCTAGATTATACTCTTCAAGTTTTCCTTTGCCTTGTTGAAGCTGGGAGCATGTATGTATTTGAATCTACAACACTAGTAAAAACACAACTCTGATACCAATTTGATCTGATTTAGGATCTAAGATGATTTCTTTAAGAATGCAAATTAATTACAGCTTCAAAACTCCAAATTACAAAACTGAAATCAACTACACATAATTAACTGAATAGAATCAGAATTCAGAATGAGATGAGAAAGAGAGAGAATGCAAACAAATTGATAACGAGGTTTGTCATAAGAACGACTACATCTTTGGGTCCCTCTCCAACAAGTAGACTGATTCAATTGAAATCCTCAAAAAAATGGCATTACATCAGTTTACAAGCTCTTCCCTTCAAGCACGATGGAATTCCAGCATTTTCCTGACGTACAAGAATAGCAAAATTATCTCTCCAAAATCCTCTAAGTCTCCAAAACCTCAATAATTCTGAATCATGAATGTCCTCTCAAGTTTCTAAACCTCCCCTTTTTATACAAAAAAATTTATGCAATTGGACTAAAACCAATTGATTTACAACATCCACCTTATCCCTCCATTTTTACATAAATAGATCCCACCTTTTATTTACATAATATCCCAAAAATATTTATTTTAGCCCTTTTTATTCTTTATTCAGGATTTTGTTGTTTTAATATGTTATACCTAATCCTTAAAAAGGATTATTATTTTACAAGTTGGAGGGAATTTGCTTAATTTTAAGGCATTCGGTTTAGGAGTATTCAACAAAACCAACTTACGCCTATATATACCTTGAAGTTGTTCGGTGGTCTAACGGTAGACTATAATTTTAGTATTTGAGGGGTCGGTGGTTCCAACACCCCGATGGCCTCCTTTTAACTTCCAAAATTGAGTGACACATTCAATAACAAAAACTGCCCACCATTAAGAAATAGAGCACAACTAACGACGCAATGGCCGCCGATCAACCCGTTAATTAGGAGGTCACGGGTTGAATCCCACTGCAACAATTTTTCTTAACAAACATAGTGTCGATGGGTGGAGGGAGAGACTGATCCATGTGTCACACCAAGAGGGTGCCACGTGGAAAGTTCTCATCGTCCGATAACTTCGATGTGCTCGCTGACAATGCAGATTGAATTCTGACGTGGCAATGACATGGCCTGCCATGTGGCACCCGACGATGTGCCACATGGCCCTTTTTTCTCTCCCTTGCTGATGACACCTGTCAACTTGTGATGGGTTGATACTATTGACTTGCACTGACTGTACCATTCTAATTGTACCATGTTGATGTAAGCAAAGTCAACCCAACTTTGGCTGCTCATATCTTGTGCAAATAGACTCTGTTTTCCATGAAATGAACATCATCGAAAAGATTGTGACGAGCTCTTCGTGATGGTACTAACTTTGACCACTTTTGATGATGTCAATTTTTTACCCCTTTTTCTCTAACCTAGCTCCAAGGTTGACCAAGGTTTGATTGAGCATATCTTGGACTCCGTAGCTCTGCTTGACCTGTTCAAGTTGCATTGGAGTCAGAATTTTGCCCTCTTTTTGATGATGTTGATTCTAAAGAAAAATGAGAAACTTCAATTTTTGGCAAAGATCCTCCAGATCAGTCCTTCCCACTGGAGAGCTTTTGGACCTCTAAAATCTGGTTACTCAGAAAGTAAGTGAGGGTAAAGTTCCCTCACTTTACCAATCTCCATCCATTTTTCCTTGCTTGGATTCATCCCCTTCAGTCCCACTCTGAGGTACTCAATTGCTCCTCTTCATGAAGTCCTGGTTTTCTTGTCTAGGATGACATCTTCAAGCAATTCTGGCATGTACTCTAGTGAAAGATCATCAACTAATGGAACCTGAATATCAGTTTCCTCATCCAATATCATCAGAGGTTCATACAACTTCATGTTCTCAACATTAACAACTAAATTATAGATCTACATGTATGGAGGAAGATTAAGACGGAAGGCATTGGTTCTGATCTTTTCCAAGATCTCAAAGGGACCATCCTGAATTGGCTTGAGCTTCCTTCTTTCGCCTTGCATTCTTTCCTTGCTGATATGGAACCAAATGTAGTCATTGACTTGAAAATGATGATTGGTGCGATGTTTATCATCTCGAGCCTTGTATTTGGATTTACTCTTTTCCAATTGTGCTTCCACTGCTTGATGGATGGCTTAGAATTTCTAGATGAACTTCAAAGCCTTCTTTGAATCATGGTGTCCATCTTCAACATCATTTTTCCCAAAATAAAAATCTATCAGAGTTTTGGGCACATAACCAAAACAAGTCTCAAAGGGAGATCTCTTTGTAGAAGAGTGTGTTGCATGGTTGTAATCATGCTGCACATAATGAAGACTCTCATCTCACAACTTAGGATGTTTCAGTAGTATCCTCTTAGTAGATTCACAACTATCCTATTTACTACCTTTGTTTTTCTGTCAGTTTGTGGATGGAAGGTTGTACTCTTCTTCAGTCTGGTGTCCATGAGTCCCCACAAAGCTGACCAAAATTCCCCTGGGAATCAAGAATCTTGATCTGATACAATAGAATTAGGTAAACCAAAATGAACTCATACAAATTGGAACTACATTTGAGCTATCAGTTCAATAGTGACTTGCTTTTTACATGGCATTAAGATACACATCTTGCTAAACTAATCAACTACTACATAAAGATAATCATGACCCTTCGTAGACATAGGTAAACCCCCAACAAAATCCATAGACACACTTTCCCATGGACGGGATGGAACAGGTAATGGTGTGTACAACCCTAGTTTTCTATTACTTGGTTTACTAGTTGCACACATAATACAACCCTTAATGCATTTGGTGACAATTTCCTGCATTTTAGGCCAGTAGCAATATTTCTGCAACTAAGTAACTATTTTATTTACCCCAAAATGTCTTGCAATCAAAGTGGTGTGAGCTTCACGGATTACATGTGTGTGTTCATCTTTTGGAACACATAACTTGCCCAAATGATACAAAATTTTATCCTACACATAATAATCTTTCTCTTCTATCTGTTTTCCTACAATTAAAGCTGAATAAATATCCTTAAAGCTTTCATCATTAGCATATTATTCCTAAAAGATTTCATGCACCATGGAACTACCTTTAAGGATAATCAATGCATTCATAACGGGAGGCCTAGAAAGCATATCTGCTACTTTGTTATGGGTACTTTTCTTGTACTTAATTACCAAGTGAAACTATTGTAAAAATCCCATCCATCTGAAATGCCTACTTTGCTGCAGTTTAGACTATGAGTGCAAGTATTGTAGTGGTTGGTGATTAGTGTAGATTACAATTTCTTTCCCCATTATGTAATGTTTCCATTTTTTAACACTCTGAACTAAAGCATAAAGTTTCTTATAATAATAGGGTAGTTACTTACTACTCCTGAAAAGGTTTTAGAGTGGTAGCAGACTGGTTTACCTCCTTGCATAAGAATAGCTCCTATGGAAAACCTGCTTGCATTAGTCTCGATCTCAAATGGCTGATTTAGATCTGGTAAAGCTAGAACTGGTGCAGTGCTTAACTTTTCCTTCAAAGTGTTGAAGGCCTTCTATTGTGGACCTCCCCACTAAAAATTTGTCTTTGTACTTGTCAATGTGTGCAATGGTGATGCAATGTAGGAGAATTTTTCAATGAACTTTCTCCAATACTGGACTGCACCTAAGAAACTTCTAACTTCTGTTATAGTACTTGGCTTAGGCCAGTTTACAATAGCTTCAACCTTCACAGGGTCTAATTTCAATTGACCATTTCCTACGATATAGCCTAAGTACACTAGAGATTTCTTTGCCAAAAAGTTTATTTACATGACTTACATGATCATCCCAAGAATTGCTAAATATAAGAATATCATCTAGATAGAAAATGACAAAATAATCAATGAAAGGATGAAAGACATCATTCATGACCCTCATGAACGTGGCAGGTGCATTACAAAGCTTGAAGGGCATAACCAACCATTCATAAAGTCCCTATTTTGTCTTGAAAGAAGTTTTCCAAATGTCATCTTCTATAATTCTAATCTGATGATAACCACTTTGCAAATCTAATTTAGTGAAGTAAAGTGCATGTTTTAACTGATCAAGTAAATCATCAATTCTTGGAAGAGGATACCTTTTTTTTACCGTTATTTTGTTCAAGGCATGGTAGTCAATGCACATTCTCCAAGATCCATCTTTCTTCGAAACCAACACAATTGGAGAACCACAAGGAGATGTACTAGGACGGATGACTCCTTTCTCCACTAACTCCTGAACTTGTTTCTTGATTTCCTCATTATGCATAATGGACAAATGGTACAAGCTAATGTTAGGCAATGGCACATCCTACTGCAACTGGATTTCATGTTGTATTTCCCTCTTGGGTGGCAACCCCTTTGGTTCCTAAAACAAGTCATTGTAAGCAGAAACAATTTTGACCATTTCAACCTTATGTTTTGGGTCACACCCCTTAAATTCCTTAGATTTATCTTCTTCTTTGGCTTTTACAAGCATTAACACAAAGTTCTTACTGGAGTTGACTAATCTTTTCATTTGACCAACATTAACTAGTGTGAGATTAGTCTTGACCTTGTGTGCACATACAATATATTCTACCCCATCTTTAAAAAGATGATACTTGTTCTTCCCCCTATAAAATATTTCCTTTCTATCATACAAATAAGGACTCCCTAATACAAGCCCACAAATATCCAAAGGTACAACATCTACTTCTACTTCATCAATGAAATTAGCAATGATGGAAAAATGTAATTTGTATTGTTTTGTAACCTGCAACTATGCATCATTACACACCCATCCAAGTGGATAGGGCTTAGGATGAGGAGTAGTAGTTAGATTCAATTTATTAACAACCTCTTCAAAAATCAAGTTGACTTGAGAGCCTGAATCAAATAGTGTATCAATCTTTGTACTTAGTTACCACACGAATGTGAAACAGTTCATTCAGTTTTTTATCAACTTTAGTAGTGGATACTCTACTTGCATTACTTGTACTTGCATTAGAAATACTTGCATCATAAGAAGGATTTATACCTTTCCCTTTACCTTGGATCTCGGCAACAATGATCTTTGTCTCATCTCCAGAACCAAATCCAAGATCCTATTGAATGATAGTAGTAGTAGTCTTTTTTTTTTCCTATATTGCCTCCAAATCTTTTCAGCCTTGCCTCTAGATGTAATTTCCAGCACCTTGATTCATCATGCCCCTCTTTCTTACAGTGTGAGCATGTGGGTTTTTCACCCTCTTTCTTCACCGTAGCTATCTTCTTTCCTTTGTACCTTTATCTTTTTCTTTATCTCTACCCTTAGACTTTCCCTCAAAATTAGATGGTTTTTTATCAAACTTATCAATGAATGATCCCTTACCTCTAGACTCTAAGTGGGTAGCTTGGACACCAAAACCAAAATTGAATGTCTAAGGTAGGAATGAAGACCTCCTATGTACTTCAACAAAGTATCCTGGGTGTACAAAGGAACATCTAATGCAATAGTCGTCTTATGAAATTCATGAGTGTACTCCTAAACGGATTGACCTTTCCCTTGCCTAAACATCTACTAGTTCATCATTAACTGTTGCATGTGGCCTAAGGGATAGAATTTCTTTTTAAGATCACTTACAAATTTTGTCCAGGACAAGGTGACTTCACCATGTTGGGAGATTTATGCCCTAGTCCTACTCTCCCACCAAGTTAGAGTTGTACCCCATAACCAAAGAGTAGCAAGTTGGATCCTATCAGCATCATCTACGAGGTTTTGGACTTTACAATAGACTTCAACCTACTAAATCCAGTCATCTAGTTTTTCAGCATTTATTTCACCACAATACTTTGGTAAGTCAAATTTTACATTCAACTTGATTTTGGGCTTATGTGCACCCTTAAAAGGATTAAAAGGCATAGAATGAGTAGAAGAAGGAGAAGAAGGAGAAGAGGGAGGTGTCTTCGAAGGCTCAAGATCATCTCTACATCCTTTCTTGCCTCTCCTAGAATAAGAATTCAACCATGGCCTTCATGTCAAGAAAAGCCTTCTGAAATTCCTTCTCACCAAGCTCTAAACTTTTTCCATTGTTTGGATCTGCCATCTGTGTTCGTGAATGAGCTCTTCATCTTCCAATCTCTGGATTATACTCTTCAAGTTTTCCTTTGCCTTGTTGAAGCTGGGAGCGTGTAAGCATTCAAATTTGCAATACTAGTCAAAACACAACTCTGATACCAATTTGATCTAATTTAGGATCTAAGATGATTTCTTTAAGAATGCAAATTAATTACAGCTTCAAAACTCCAAATTACAAAAATGAAATCAGCTACACATAATTAACTGAACAAAATCAAAATTCAAAATTAGATGAGAAAGAGAGAGAACACAAACAAATTGATAACGAAGTTCATCATAAGAACAACTACGTCTCCTAGCCCCTCTCCAACGAGTAGACCGATCTGATTGAAATCTTAAAAAAATTGGAATTACATCAGTTTGCAAGCTTTTCCCTTCAAGCACAATGGAATTTCGGCATTCTCCCGATGTACAGGAACAGCAAAATTATCTCTCCAAAATGCTAAGTCTCCAACACCTCAATAATTTTGAATCATGAATGTCCTCTCAAGTTTCTAAACCTAACTTTTTTATACAAAATAATTTACTCAAGTGGACTAAAACCAATTGATTTACAAAATCCACCTTATCTCTCCATTTTTACATAAAAATCCCCCCCTTTATTTACATGTAATATCCCAAAAATATTTATTTTAGCCCCTTTTATTCTTTATTCGGGCTTTTGTTGTTTTAATATGTTATACCTAATCCTTAAAAAGGATTATTGTTTTACAAGTTGGAGGGAATTTGTTTAATTTTAAGGCATTCGGTTTAGGAGTATTCAACAAAACCAACTGACGCCTATATATACCTTGAAGTTGTTCGGTGGTTTAACAGTAGACTATAATTTTAGTATTCGAGGGGTCAACAATTCCAACCCCCCATCAGCCTCCTTTTAACTACCAAAACTGAGTGAAACATTCAATAACAAAAACCATCCACCATTAAGAAATAAAGCGCAACTGACGGCGCAACGGCCACCAGTCAGCCCGTTAATCAGGAGGTCATGGGTTCAATCCCACTGCAACTATTTTTCTTAACAAAAACAGTGCCGACAGGTGGAGGGAGAGACTGAGCCATGTGTCACACTAGGAGGGTGCCACATGGCAAGTTCTCATTGGCCAATAACTTCGAAGTGTCTACTAATGATGCAGATTGAATTCTGACGTGTCCCTAACATGGCGATGACATGGCCCTCCATGTGGCACCCAACGATGTACCACATGGTCCTTTTCTCTCTCACTTGTCGATGACATATATCAACTTGTGATCGGTCGATACTATTGACTTGTGCTAACTGTACCATGCTGACATCAACAAAGTCAACCCAACTTTGACTGCTCATATCTCATGCAAACGGACTCTATTTTCTATGAAACAAACGTCGTTAGAAAGCTGGCAATGAGATCTTCACAATGGTACTAACTTTGACCACTTTTGATGATGTCAATTTTTTACCCCTTTTTCTCTGACGTGGCTCCAAGGTTGACCAATGTTTGATTGAGCATATCTTGGACTCCGTAGCTCCATTTGACTCCATTCAAGTTGCATTGTAGTCATAATTTTTCCCTCTTTCTGATGATACTGATTATAAAGAAAAATGAGAAATGTCAATTTTTGGTGAAGATCCTCTAGATCAAGACCTATATATGTTTGTATGTGCCAAAAAGGTTTGTATAACATAAGTTCAGTCCAACAAAATGTCTCAATATCTTTGTATCTTCAATAAGAGTAGTCTTGAATAATGGGTAAACAAGGACAACTGCAAGTTGGAGCCTTGGTTTCTATTTATCCTTTTTTCATTGTTACGAGTGTGTATATAGGTAGACCAAGTCAATAAGGGATAAAGTAGCTAGCTCTAGAGGCCTTTGAATATACCAATGAATATAGTTTGTTGGCAACTCTTCATCAGTATCATCTTTGTTTATACAAAACCATGTCTTTTTGCAAACATTCAATCGAATGTATCGTCAACTTGAAGTAAGAAGAGGCAATTTTTGTAACATCTCTTGTGCAGAGATGTCACGTTCCACAAGCATATTCATCATGAATTTTTGGTATGCAACCAGTGCTCTATCCTCAACTATATTTGTATTTGCAACTCTTTTCAACATATCTAGATAATTTTTTTATTTTTTCTCAGATTTAGCTACATATTTAGAAATATAATTCAAAACAATTTTCCTAGAAACAACTGGCTAGCAATCAACATTGGCACACCAAATTGCAAGCATAGTTGGGCTGTGAATATTTAAGTTTGTTGGTTTGTAGGATTTGTTAGAGTTAGCATCATATTTCAATGTAGAGGTAAGTTGTTGCTGCCATGGTGCTTTATACTAACATTACAATTTCTCTCCTTTTCTTCTTAAACAAGTATATTCAAAAAAATTTGTGTGCCTTTGAACTATGTTTAGCAACTCTTCATAATCTATGATTGGATCATTTGTCAGGATCTAGCTCATGGTAAGCAAGCACGTGTTTTCTTCATAGCAATGATACATTCTAGCAATCTTTGTGCAGGGAAACATGGATTCCAAGCTAAAACATATCTATCAAAAAAGTTCCTTGCTATGGTAAGATCATGGTCATTGTACCAATCAAGAGTATCCATGTTAGACACTTTTGAAAGCCATAGAAAACCATGCACATGTGTAGAGCCATGATGCTACCATTCATATCTATACCAATAATCTTTTGCATGCAAAAGCTTCTCGATCACCTCTTCACAAAAAATTGAGAATCTATGATGCAAATATAAAGATGCTATATGTGGATTCTGAAAAACACTTTCTATTAGCATATTTTTTGAAGGCTGCATCGCTAAACAAGATGCAGTAGAGAAAACATTTTGCAGGTCAGCCCATTTTGTGTCTACATAGCTCAAAGTGAAAAAAAAAGGGTGGGTGTACCAAGTTGTTCGATCATAACAATTAGTTGGGCCCAGCAAGAGCTCCAAAAAGAGCAAGTCCCATGCAATGACACTCCAAATCGCATCAACTAATCAGCTAGTTGGTGGTCAAGAGCAACTTGAAGTTGTTTCCGCAAAATAGTCAACAACCTAGGTATTCTATCCTCCACATCCGCTCTAACAAAAACATAGACAATTTGTTGGTTGCGATGTCTCATAATCAAGTTTTAGAGAAAATATCTAAACCTAACATGTTTTCCAAACCTGTGGTCAAAATATCTCATTAGGTGGAGGGCATATTCATGCAAGTGAATTTTAATATTTCTTGGTTGGAGGGGAAGCATTGCTCCAATGGGGAACAATGTTGGAAAGGGCATTGAAAATAAACCTTCAATGTTGTATTCATTAATAGGAAAAGAGCTAACTTCAGGCCAAGATAAGATATTCTGGTCCTTTTTTCCAATTTGCAAGACATATTTTATTGCTTGCAACTCTCGCCTACCATTTGGTAAGCAAGGAATAAATGATGCAAAGTTTGAAGAGCCATTTTCTTCTTGTCCAACATTTTTTGAGTTGGTTGATAGCATTAGGTCTTCACCTGAAACTTTCTCTATTGCATGCAACAAACTGGACACATCAACAACAACATGAGGTAACATATTAAAAGCCTCAACATCAATCTCAACATCATTGTAGTATTTTTCATATTGGATTTTGTATCTGAATGCATCCATGACATGATTTTTATTAACATAACAATCATAATTCCCACCTTCAATAGTGGTCCTATGAACAATAACGACCTCAATGTCTTGCAAACGATGCAAAAAAGTTTTGTGATGCTTGAGATATCCGGAGGGAAGCTTATCGTGTGACCACTATATTTAAATTGGCCTCCTCTAGCGTGGGTGACCTGTAAAACTGAAGCCACCCTAGCAATAAGCATCTCTTCAACTTCTGTTAACTTTTTGAGTAACAATGGTTGTGGGCATAGATCCATTCCATTTGTGGAGTTGAACCGATGGGCACCATTTTCAGAATAACACCTTACACATATGGCTTCTAACCTTAACATTTGAGTGTGCATCCCTATGTAGCTTTCCCTACATATTTTGCAAATAGAAAGGTTGGAGAGCACATCTATATGATGTCAAAATCGCTTTACCATAGCATGATAGCTATTGTTGAATATTTCTTTGAGGTATTGTTCGTGTGTTCATGCAACATGGGAGCTCCTTTGAGATTGTATACAAGGGTTTCCATTTACCGTTGGGATTGTGTGCTACAAGGGAGCACTGTTACCATTTTTTTGTGCATATGTGATTGTTGTAGCTATCCTTTTCTATAAGTATTTTTTGTGATGCTTCATGGATATTTCCTCTTTATGCTTACTATAGTACAAATAGTTTCGTTGTTGTTTTTTATCCTTTCTAAATTCAGCAATTGATTGGGCTGTACAACTTGACTCTGCCCGTATAGCCTACGAGTAGACATACAAGCTCAAGTACATTAGGATATATGAATATACATATATACCCATACATACATTGAAAGTGGCAATTATACATAAACATATAACAAAATATATATGTCTATCCATCTGAATATGAATCAATATCTATGAATGACCAAAAAAGGAATAGCATAGGTTAAACATTAGGAAATATTAAATTCTAGTTGAATATACATTGTGGACTTGGAAACCTTGAGACAAGGAGCGTTGGGTAGTAAGTTTGTGATCATGTGAGCCTTAATGCATCATGTGGTTGTTGCGCAATGGGGGTAAGCAAAGCAAAGTAAATGTGAGCGGGCGGAGTAAATGCAATATTGAATGTTGCAGTCCCACAAACTATGCCTTGATTAAGATGCATTGTCAAATCAATCATTGTGGCATTAATTTCATAGTAATTGGGAAAAATCTGTTGTCTACATATCTAATCTATGATATTGTAGTATTTGTTTTTGCATATACATAGACATACACATATGCATATACATAAACATATACATATACATATGCATACATGCATACACATACATACATCTACATATATAACCATATGCATACATATACATATACATATACATATATACATAGATATACATATATATGTACATAGACATATATACACATATACATACATATACATTTAAAATATTGATTGTTGCAGTGTCAAAAACTATACTTCCATTAGGTTGCACTATCAAAAGAGACATTGTGCCATTTATTTCATAGCAAAAGCACAAAATCTATTGTCCTCATATCTGATCTATCATATTGTAGTATTTGTTTTTGCATGCCCATAGACATACACATATGCATATACACATGCATATGCATATACATACACATATACATATACATATGCATACATTCATACATATACATACATATGCATATACAAACATACACATACATATACATATATGTATGCATATATACATAAATACATACATATACATGTATATGCACATAGACATATATACACATATACATACATATACATATACATATATATACACATATACATATATATACATACATATACATACAAATATATATATACATCAAAGCAATCTTTTTATATGCTAGAAAATAGGAATGCATAACTAGTTCCACATGTATATGCTTTGTCAAGATGGCCGATTTAGATGTACAACTACAAGCGAAGAGAATTGGAAACAATAACACCAAATTTGCAACAAGTACACAATAAATCGAAACCACACTTATGGGATCAGGATCTGAAGGTCGGGCGGCCATGCCTTCAGAGAAAGACTTCATCAAGAGACCAACAGGGGCTAGCAAGAAATCAATATTGGGGGCCTATGCAAACCCATCCACAAAGCCCACTTCTATAGACATAGTTCTATGAGCTTATTTGCAATGACACAATGTTACAATTTGAGTTCACTAATTGACAACTCTATTTCACAATTAAAAAAAGTATACTGTAATGTAGCATCCAAATGCTAATTGGTACACAACTTACAAATATCAATTTATAACCATTCCACTTTTAATATTGTTTAAAGAAGATGAGATACAATAAGAAGAATAGAAAACAACTTTTAATGGTATGAAAACACCAGGGGATACATCAAGAAGAATAAAAATAATAAATCCAAATGCATATACCCTCATATGTATCTCTCTATCTTTCAAGATGCTTATATGTGTGTGCATACAGGCTTTTATTTTTTCTATATATATGTATTTATGCAGATTGTAAATTTTACTATGTTATGGAAAGAATCATATGGTGCAATAAGTTGTCCAAAAATGTGTATAACATCACAACCTTAATTGCATATTTGGCCTAGGTTGCTTGGTATTCAATATTATGGGTAAAATATTCATGCAAAATACCAATGCGTAATGACTTACAAATTCCATAGCACAATAATTTGTTAAACCTCTATTTTGTTAGACAAGAGAGCCAAGGAAGATGATTCTTACAATACTCTAATTTTAAAGCAACACCACTATGGCTCTTTTGGAAATGCAAATTAATCAATATATTTTCCTATCTTTATAACAAAAGAAACAACAACCATTACTGAAGAATCAAACATATGTCATGCTTCAATCACTTCCTAATAGTTCTTTTATGATTTTCCTATTTTTCTATAATATTTAATGGCAAATAATGGAGCTTCAATGTAGAATATATGCATGTATATATGTGTACAAATAATTAAGTACATATATGCATTGAAGTTCCCCTTTATGTACACATTTACAAACACACACATACAAGCATATATATGTATCCATATGTACATATGTATATATGTGTCTATATACACAGGACTATATCTAAATACTTGTGTATAGTATATTTTTTTATCACCATTTAACTCTTGAGCTTTGGAATTTATGATGACAAGAAATATCCAAATTATTTTCCCCCTCAATCAACCAATTGGGAAGGCTGCAAATTCAAACCTTTTTGGTTGCTTATACCATATCGTCT
This sequence comes from Sequoia sempervirens, assembly GCA_007258455.2. Classification (NCBI taxonomy): domain Eukaryota; kingdom Viridiplantae; phylum Streptophyta; class Pinopsida; order Cupressales; family Cupressaceae; genus Sequoia; species Sequoia sempervirens. Next base: position 51,752 of record VDFB02308315.1, on the reverse strand, counting down.
ACTCCAAAGTTTGGAATTAGTATAGGAAGCAAAAGGGTTGAATTTGAAGCCTTCTCAACCAATTAACTGAGGGAAAATTTAGTCTAGATGCTTACTTGCATTTTGGGGACCCTACATCTTTTTATGTAAAAAAAATCTTATCAATTTAATTGAACTTATAGGTAGAAAACAAATTTTGAAACATATTGATACAAGATTCAACCTACATCCTTTACAAGAAAATATCGAAGACAAATAGAGAATTGTATAACAGGTATCAGACACATATCCTTTACTGGTTTTTCAATTGAAAATTCAAGCAACATTATTTCCCACTAAATATTATAGACAAAATCAGAAAATTGCAAAACTATTAAAAGAAAAGCTAAAAATCATAGCCAAATCACAAATGAATTGGAACCCACACTAAAAATTCTCATAGAAGGAAAGTAGGTTGTGTAAAACTTGGTTTGTCAATTCAAATTTGAAGCTACATTCTTTTGTATGAAACCCATATTAAATAGAACTCATAAAGCCAATGAGCACCAATAATCTGCACAACCTCCCCATAATGGCACAGGCTTAATCGAAAATTCAAGCTACATTAGCTAGCAATAATTTTTGTAGTCAAATAGAGAATTTAAAAAAGAGCTATTGCATAGAAAATCCTCTTGCCAGCCAAGCCAATGGGGAGCCCACTCAAAAGTTCAAACAGATAAAAGAGATATTAGAAACAATAACACTTACCAGCTACCAAACTAATTTTATATCCATCATGATCATAATTTGCAAATGGTCCTATGTTAATGAGTCCAGCAGTACAGATGCAAACAGATAACCAAAACAATAAATGTAGAGCAATAAAAAATACTAACCCTAAGCATATTTATTGAGCAAACAAACAAGTATCCACTACAATTCCTCATATGGTAACGAGTAGAAGGCGAAAAATGCACAAGGATAAACCTAGTCACATCCCGAGCAAGCGCCTGTCAGAAAATATGCAAATTACGCGATTGCTCCATTTCATGGATGGGTTGGTGTATTATATGTATGTATATATACATGTATGTATATATACATGTATGTATATATACATGTATGTATATATACATGTATGTATATATACATGTATGTATATATACATGTATGTATATATACATGTATGTATATATATATGCATGTGTATAGATATATATATATATATATGGATAAATATATGTATATATGTTTTACTAATAGCTTTATTAGAATTCCCCCATTTCTGTATAATATGGAATGTCACATAATGCAACTCTTTTTATATAGAGACATATAGCAAGAAGAAATTAATAATAAATTAATTATTTATGCAAAACACCCATGTATAAAAGAGTATCCCAAACTTTCCACTCCTTCACTCCACCATTCCTTCCATTCCTTTCCTTCTTCTGTTTCCATCCATGCTCCATTCCATTCCTTTCCCATTCCATTCCCCATTAATTATTCCCTCTCTTCCATTCCATATTTCTTCCTTCCTTATTTCCATTATTTCCATCCATTATTATGCAAATAAGATATATCATTCTCCATTTCATTTCCTCTTCCTTTCCATTTATTATATACCATATATTTTCCTTCTTTATATTTCCGTTATTTGTATGCTCTTTCTCTATTTCCATTCTCCGTGTATTCACTGGGCTCTGGCCACCACTTCTTTTTCTTTTCTTCATTTATTTATTCGTCTATTTCTCTTTATGTCTTTATTTCCTCCATATTATCCATTTCTGTGTG
>VDFB02308315.1:0-47500 GCA_007258455.2 Sequoia sempervirens | reverse complement strand
TTAATCAATATACTTCCTCACACATTACGCACAAAATCTGAGCTACATTCGGTGGAATTCAATATTATAGAGAAATAGAGAAATTGTAACACACCTATTACACAACAAATACTATTCAAGGCTCAGTTGACAAAAATCTCATCAGAAACTTCAAAAAAATAACAAACCCTTTGTATATCCATATATATACAATCACTCCTATCTTAATATGTAATTGGTCAATAAAATTACCAACCCTAACCATTTTAATGGAAGAAACTAGATATAACTACTATTGCTCCTATGGTAACGGGTATAAGCCCAAAAATCCATAGAGATAACAACAAACAATAAACAAGCAATGAAAAAATTACAAACCCTAACCATATTTCACGATGAAACAAAAAAAGGTTCAACTACAATTTCTCCACCCACAGAAAACAATAATGCTAGGCATCCATGCAAAAAAACTTACAGAATCCACACAACAAAAACAATCTATACAAAACACCCATCTAAAATGATTTATAGATTGCAGAGAACGACATCTTTAAAACCTTCCAATCCAGCACAAAAAGTAGTGAAACCCGACGATTTTAACTAGGAAACCATAGATGACGGATCTTACAATAGTCCGCTATCAACCGAACACCACAATGACTCTTTCTACTATGCAACTTAATCAATATACTTCATCGCACATTACGCAACACATTAGTGTTCAAACCTTCAAACTTGCTATCAAAATGAACAATAAGCAAATAACGAAAGACATGTACACAATAAATTCAATTTTACAAAAAACCCATGCAAACTGACTTACTGATTTTGTAGCTCAAAAGTTTTAAAACCCTCAAACCTGCTAAAAAATGGAGCCGAATGTGATGAATTTAACAATAGCCTGCTATCAAACAAACACCACAATGGCTCTTCCGACAATACAACTTCATCAAAGTATACTCTCCCACACTCCAGCATTCAATATTGCATTTACTTCGTCTGCCACCATCATGCAATGACAGGGAACATTGGGCCTCATGCAAACAAACGCTTTCCATTCACATTCCCTATATCCAGCACACCATTCTCGACCACCACCAACCCACATAATTACCAATGCCCACATCACCACACTAAAAAAATGTTGGCCTCCCCACCACCCAGTAGACCCCCATCACTGGCAACTCCAATTCGTGGCTGGGTTGATGAAAATCCTAGTGGAAACTTCAAACAAAATAGCTTATCAGCTAATATCTTTAATAATACAAGCTTAAAAAATAATATGAAGTGGTTAGTAATTAAATTTATTTGAAGATGATTATAAATACACCATTCACATTTCAAAAATTAAATTTTTAAATCTAAAACAATTATATAATTGAATATTATAAATAATAAGTAGATATATTATATATTTGTGTATACCAAAAATTAAATATAATATTAAATTTGTATATTTTATATTTATATATTTTATGTTTGATAAATAAATATTTTTTAAAAATCATTAGAAAATTATAATTAATTAATAAATTCAATATACATAATTATTGTATAATTTTTAAATTTGTAATGGTGAATATCACATAACTAGGTCTTTTTCTCTTATGTTGTGATTTGGGTTTTATTAAATTGTCATAAGTATAATAATTATTTTATAAATGGCATATTCTTGTGTGAAATTGGCTCATAACCTCACATATCTTGAATCTTGTTATCACTTATTCCCATTTTTAAATTCCTAGTCCTCAGACTTGTTTTTCATCACCTTAGATTAGATGTGTTGTTACACACTTGACCCTATTGAATTCCATTATCACATATCAAAATCTTATTTATTTAAAATTCAAAACTCAAAATTCTTGCATGTTAATGAATTCATTAGTAATTGTGAGCTAACTTAGTACACATTAAGTTTATTTGTTTGCTTGGTTGTTGTATTTAAGGACACACATTTTCTCATTTAAAAGAATATTAGATATCATTTCATTCTAATTAAGAAATATTGATTTTCATATTTTTGAGATTAAAAACTAAGCACATCATAGGACCACTATATAATTGTTTGACATCCTCAATTATTTTACTCAAATTTCTAAAGTCAAATCACTATGAGATGGATTGAGTAAAACTTGATCCTCACAATCTAATAGATTCCTCAAAGGTGTTTGTAAAGACAACATTAAAAAAAATTTGTTATGTGCGAAAAGTGATCCTAGGGTTTAACTAGGATTAGCTACTTTCCACTAAAAAACATTAGAATTGTGGATTGGCAAGGGCATGAGATTAACTTGCAACCTAAAAGGGGAGTCAATCAACCTTGGATCTGAATTTTATTTTTGTTTGAAATGTATTTTTGATGAAATGCAATGGTACAACTAGTGAACTTTGAAAATGTAGTGTTCTATCATGAATTATGGAAAATTAGATACTGACAAACAAATGTAGGTTCCAAAAAAGAAAAAGGAAAACATAGAGGAGCCTAACCTCTAAATTTGGGGCAAATTTTCTAGAGATTTGAAACTAGAATAATTTTCTTCCATAGTCCTCAGGTTCCTATTCTAAGTCTTCTTCCTTTCAAATCTTGTTGTCGAATCTTCATCTTTTGTTGAGAATGCTTAGTTTACATATCTTGTCAAGTTGTATTGTTTGATTCTACCAATGAGAAAATAGTCTTCAATATTCCTCTAATATTCTTTATATTTGTAACCTGTGCATTCAAAGAGAGAGGAAGGGTTGTTCCATATAGGGTTTATCTCAATCAAACCTTGTGTTGGTATTTCTACCTCCATAAAGGGAAAATTGATGAAAGAGCTTATACTTTTGAGTGGTAGAGGCTAAATGATAAATTAATGATGAATCAACAACTTGTTACAACTCACCACTAAGATCTAATCTCCTTGAAGGACTAAAGTCATGCATATCACCCCAAGGCCTGGTTGCATTTTTTCTTGAATTGATTTGAAGACCTACAAGTGTTAGTACTCACAAAACAAATTATCACAAAACATGAATGGGCTTACATAAAATCATGAGAATTGTTTTTGATAAAGGAAAAAATAGGTTTTACAAGGACCTGAAACCACCAAGTTTACAAAAAAAGAAAGAGAAGGACAAAAAAGTCCAATGGAATAAATAGGCTGCAATAATAGAAAAAACCATAAAAAACAACAGTCAGCCAAAAAAGGCCAGGAAGGTCAATCAAAGAACCAGCCGAAACACAAGCCAAAAAACCAGCAGCAGCTAACCCAGAGTCTTCAGAACAAACTCAGTCTCAACTTCCAGGTCCTGCATATCCTGGACACCCTTCTTGAAAGTTTGAATCATATGCGGCATGGGGGGTGCCTTCCTTTTTAGATTAGCCCTAATTCTCTTCGAAATCCCAAAGTCCTCTCCCTAGTTTTTATCTTTCACCTCTTCCAAATCAACAACCAAGGACCCCTATTAAGCTTTAACCAATTTTTTCAGTCATAGTGTTGATAATGATGGCATTATGTCTTGCCATCATGTTATTCTATTCCACAATTATCTTCATAGTCTTTTTCAATTTTTCCAATTCAATTTCTATCCTTCTATCCTTACCCACATTTTCCTGGATCTCTTTACTAGCAATGTTTTCATTATGCTCTACCTCCTTCTTGCATAACACAGAAACCTTAGCTCCCATTTCTTCCAATTTGCTCTAGATGGCCCAGTTTTTTATTTTCATGTCATTAATTTCATGAAAGACCCATTTAGACATTTTGAAATGGTCCACAGCATAATTCCTAGCTATGCCCAGAAAATCAGCGGAAGGTTCCCTATCAAGATTGAAGCAAGGTTTAGCAGGGTCAGAGGCTCCAAGGGACCCAGTTCTAACATCTTTGTCCATTGACGAGACAGCAGAGGAAGAATTATTATTAGCGCTAGAATCCTTAGAATCAGGAGAATCTTTAGAATACGAAACAAGGTTTTTGATAGGTAGATTCTTTCTAGCACCTTTGGCTTTAGGAGAAGAGCTTCCAAGCTTAGAAGCAGGGCCGACTATAATAGACTGGGGATTATGGATTTGGGTTTTCTTGCCAGTCTAGGTAGAGGGTGGATTCAGGACCATCCTAACCAGACTCAAATTAGGTTCATTCCCTGAACAGCTAGGTTCAATGTCATCCTCCTCGAACGCTAAAGAGGCTTCTAGGTTAGCAGGGGTCGGCATGTTTTGGAAATGTTCAAAAATTAACCTAATCAGTCCAGTATGTAGTATAGGATATCTTTTTGGGTTTTTCTTATGGTCTTCCAGACTCTTTCTTAAGGAACAGAGAAGATAGTAGGGGAGCGAAACCCTGACCTTATAGAAAAAATGATTGAGCAAGGCAAAGTGATAGCCCTAGACCCTAGTGAAGTGACCATCCAAGGTTATATACTCCATTATGACGCGAAGAACTTTTCTCCGGAGAGCTTTAATGGTGTTGGCCTCAAAGTAACTATTAGAAACTTTCACCAGTTTCAATTTTTCTTTGTCTTTCTTCAAAAATATGACCACCACTTCATCAGAGAAAATCCTATCCCAAAAAAAATTGTGTCCTTTAGTGGACATACCAATCACTTCAGCAATGAGATTTTCATCAAGCTTAACTCTCTTGCCAAACAGGGTTATTTCCCCATTGTCCCAAATCTTCTCAAAATGTTGTGTAGCTTCTAGATTAGACCCATGGAGTTTTTCCAGAAAAGGGAGTAAACCCTCACTTTTAACTTTGTTCCATGCTTTAGTGTTTCTTGTGTGCATCTTGAAACTATCCGGCTCAACTCTTTTTCTATCTCATCCCATTTTAGCAAGCACAGTAATGCAAACAAAGGTGAAATCTTGACTCCAAATGGTCCCGCCAAACCTGTGAGCCCACAAAGCATGTCGAGCAAGCTTAGAGAATAAGCTAATTAGCTCAGCCCCATGCAATCTAGTGATAGTAATGTACTTACCCCATTCTTTCATCATTAATGAGGTGACACCCATCTTTCCTATGTGATGCATCATAGTTCAATAAGGCTAGAACATTAACACCTAATTCACTAATGTTCAGCCAAGTGCACTGCCCTTTGCTTTTTACCCCTTCATTTGCAAAAAATTCTACCAAAGCATTGGCTTCTCTATAGGCATGTGATATCTTTATATTATCAAACTTAGCTAAGGTCAAAATAGCATCATCAATCCAAGACTTTATAGTCCACGAGGGGGGGGGCTACCTAAAAGACATTCAATAATATTTTTTGAGTCCCCTTCAAGCCAAAGGTTTGACATGATGCTTGAGTGAAAATAATGTTGCAATAATGCTAATAAATCTATTTTTGACTGCCCTTGATTGATTTTAGAAGTATTTTCCTCAATAGTTTTTGTCCTCCCATTCTTAAATTCCCTCCTTTCACACTATAAATAAGAGGTAAACATGCTTAAATATGTATTTTAATTAATCATTTTGGTAGGGGCCAACCTGGGGTCATTTTCAAATCATAAAAGCCCACTAATCAAAATTTAAAAAATTCAAAAAAAAATTTGGACAAGGGTGACCTTGTTTGACAATTTTTGGCCCGAATTTATAGGAATGACAAGGAATTAGATGTATTTTATTAATCTATCCATAAAATTGGTAAATTATTATTATAATTAAAGTTATAAGCAAAATAGGGTGTCAAGGTAGTGTGAAATTATCAAGGGTGACAATTTTTGACATTATAAATACATACAAAATTAAGAAAACACTTGTAGAGGATAGATTTGCAGTTGCAAATATAAACCAAGGAAAAAAATAATTTATTTGCAACAAAATTAAATATGTTTTACATAATTTATAACAATTTATAAAACTAACAAATTTGTTGTTGATAGTTAGACCCTTTTCCATCATTAATTAATGAGTTAAGCATCCTTAATATTAGGGTTTTACATCTACTTTTTAGCACTTTATCTTATTTTTATATTTTATTATGGTTTGATTTCTCCTTCCTATTTGTGGTCCTTAATTTAATTTTTTTTAGGGTGTGCATCATTGTGACACCTTGCTTTCATTTACACTAAAAAATCTTGGGTTTACCTTTAGGATTTTCTAGATCTAATCACATAAAAAAAAAATTAATAGAATCAAGAGTAATTTATATTAATTTATCTATTTATCCCTTAGCCATATTTTTCTCATGCCATAAGCTACTTGAGACTCTAATTTTCCTTTGTAAAGGAATTCTTATCTAAAATATAACATGGCTACCTAATCTAATGATAAGGATGTATTTTATGATGCTCATGTGAACTGAAGATTATTAAGAACAACATGATTGTGTTAATAATGTATCTATAGATCAAAAGTATCTCATTGTTAAATTGCATAAATACTTGTTGATGCATTTACTCATGCTCAATCTTCTCAATAATTAGATACTCTTTTATATTAGACATTAGTAAGTACTCCAATTGACACATATATTAATCATGAAAGAGATACTTTGTGCCTTCTTTTGTAACACCTTTATTATGGGGTTGTCAAAGTCAAATAATCTTGATGTAATCTTGCTTGATGTGGATAGAACCATTAATAAAAAAAAAATTGTGGAATCTCTCATCTATTTCCTACTAATACTATGGAAAATATATTCATACAAAATATACAAGAACTTCATGGAATTTCTAAACTCATATTATGAAATAAAGCCACTACAAAATTCCTAATCAAGTGGAAGAATTTTCCAATTAAAGATTCAACATGGAATGATGAATGATTCATACAAAATATTTTATATTTTCTAAGCATTGAGAGTAATAATTTTTTGTAGGGGAATGGAGTGTTATGATCCTAATATATGATATATATTTAAGTATATATATTATTTATTATTTATTACAATAAGGATATAAGCACGTGTGGAATGCCTAGCTCTAACTTAAATATTAGTTAATACAATAATCCCTTTTAATTAGGATGAAGGGTTTTCCCTACATAAATAATCCTATAAATAAGGAAGAGAACACTCTCCTATATCATCATATCATTAAATATTGAATTTATATAATATTATCTAATTATTTGAGGTAACCCCCTAGAAGTGTTCTACTATATTTTTTTATTTTTTTGCACTTATTTCTAAGAAATGTCATGATGTATATGAATAGAAGAATTATTTAAGTATCATTTCCTACATATACAAATGAAAGAAAATGTTAAAATTTGGTAAAAAATATTTGGCACAACCTACCAAGTTGTTACATGTCATGCATCCTTAGACACAAACCTCTTGAGGACCCCTAAGCTTGGAAAGGTATTTGATTATTACGATATAGCTTAAAATTTTACTATAAGGTGAGGTTCTAATCTATAACTTGGAATGCATAAAAAATATTAAAAGGTAAAAAAAATCATTTGTGGTGGGAATTGTCTTCTACAACAAGGATTTGATAACTAGAAAATCAATAATAACTTACAAAACAAAATAAATTTTGAAATAAAATATGTTTGGGTGATGCAAGATTACCCATCCCAGGCTATTATTTTTTTATGTCACTTATTAAATTATGAGTCTTTATCCCCTCCCCTAATAGTCTAAACCTAAATTTTGTTTCATTTATTTGTTTATTTTGATTCAAAATAACAAATATAACCTAGACTTAGCTTAGGACTACACTTGCAAGATTGGTCCCCGATTCCCAAATTCAAAATAAATATTCACACCCAAGATGAATTATTACCATTTTTTGCATGAATATTCAAATTATGGCATTGAGATGTTGTATTAAAGGAGAAATCCCTAGTTCAATATAGACCATTGGGGAGCATTATCATAAACTTGTCACTACTTGAGCATCTAGGACCAGTGTACCAATATCTTAAGGACAACATATGCATTTGAGTTTCTACTTAGCACATTTTCCAAGTTGTTCAAGAATCTTAAATTAAGCCAAATGTTTGACTAAGGTGTCATGTGGGAATTAATTTACCTTCCTCTCATAGCACAACAAGCTCAAATAGCGAGAGATGAATAGACTTTAGAATATTAGAAGTTCAAAGATCAAAGCCACAACAAAATTTCAAAACCACGAAGTTAAGGTTGAAATTATAGGTACATAGATGAATTTCACAATCTATAATTAAATAAGGACAAACTATAAGTTATCTCTCAACCTAGGTATGAAACCTTCATAGTCTCAAATATGATAATCAAGAACCAAAATTGAAAAAATGAATGTGAATTATAATTATCATATTATTGCATTTGAAACTAAATTCTTAACATTTCTTTCTTAAGTTGGTAGCATATATTGATGCAGCATTTTAAAATTCAAATGTATTAATTAACATAATTTGATTATGATTATAAATTTACATTTAATAACATTAAAAAATATTGTTTAAAAAAATTAGACATTTGTACTCTTTTAAGCTTCATTTAATTATTTAAAACCTTTAAATTAAATTTCACAGGACCAAATTCCATAGTAGGAGATGAAATTCGACAGCCCATAGAAATATGGTAATTTTGCCATCTTTGAGCACTTAATATAATATGACATCGTTTAAGGACAAACAATTAGACCTTTCTTCATAAAAAAATGTAGTGATATACAATGAAAGAAGAGGCAGGACGCAATAGACAACTTAGTAGTTGATTTTAAGATGACGTAAAATTCCAAAACCAAACAAAACTTTAGATTCTTATTTAATCGATTATATGTAAGAACCAAACAAAAAGAGCTCTTTTCTTTTCCAATTTGAATGAGGTTGAAATGTACGCTGTCCATACTCAAACTTATTTGTCCAAGCGCTCCTCTTAAGCTGAGGTTCCATCAGAATGATGTGCAAGTCCTGCAAAAGCCGTACAAGTTATCTGTTTGGCAAGCAAACCATCAACGTAGCCATTCAACTCAGAACATGTGGTGGCGTACTGGTCTCTATTAAACGTAGTCAAAAACCATCTTCTGCTAATTCTTCTCTCTGAGAAGTAAACAATTTGCGTGCAAGAGCAAGAAAAAGAGATACCAACTGGTTGTTGGCATTTCGTTTTCACATTAGCAAAAGAGATTCCAATTCTTTGTTTGAGTTTGAAGCATTACTTATTGAATAAGATAAAGCCAGCTATGGATAACCATACGGATAAAAGTATCCTAAAGCAATACGCCTTTCAATAGGTATGCTCTTCTACCTGCGGCGACCTATAAAACTACTAAGAATTTGTTAAGACTTCATCTAAGAACGGCTCTGCTCTTCCACCTGTGCCCTTGAGTTGAGAATAACACAGTTTATTAAAGCCCACTGGGAGTTTAAGGCTCTTTTGGAAAATCAAGGTGGTAGGAAGATTAAAGTTTTAAGGACTGGCAATGGTAGTGAGTTTTGTTCCGTAGATTTTGATATGTCTATAGTAGTATTCCTCGCGGTTGTGCTCTCTATTCTGATTATTTTGAAAGCATTCTACAACTTTTGCTGCAAAGCCAGAAGAAATGCAGCCTCAAGGAGGCGCAATGGATTTGATCATTCAGAAGATGATGTCTCGATTGCGGACCCTGTGGGTTTGGATAACGAAAGTTTGAATGCTCTGCCAATTGTTGAATACAAATCGGAGAATCTTAAAGAAGGACTGGAATGTGCGGTCTGTTTGTCTGAATTTGAAGAGAATGAAAAACTGAGGGTATTGCCCAACTGCAAACACAGCTTTCATACTGAATGCATTAATATGTGGTTGCATTCTCACACTAGTTGTCCTCTCTGCAGAACTACCGTGCACCCCATTCTTCCCACAAATGGACTGAAGTCAGTAAATGCTGAAGAAGATTTTGATACAAACAGTCCACTGGCAGATCAACTTATTTCTTCAAATATTGACACAACTAATGAAACTGTTGTTCATGGGCATCTGGTGAGAGGTCAGAGAAGCTGTGGTAGAGTGCAGTACCTTATCCCATCAAGCGTAGATTTAAGGGCGACCGAGAATGAGATAGATCAAGGATTATATGGAGGAAGGCCATTGCCACACATTACCATTGAAATAGAGTTTTTCTAGGGCAGTTTGATTTATACAAATTTTCTCCTTCAATCAGGTCATTTAACGGTGTATAAATATAGTCATATAGCTATTCCAATGTTTTCGAATATATTTTGCCCCTTTTTGTAAATTAAATGTACTTTTCGCAGTTAATTTTCTTTCCTTTTTATTTCCGAAAATAATTTGACGGATCCCTTATCTTTACACGACGATGATGGAAACTTACCCTCCAAAAAAGAATTTACAGACCATTCCTTAAAAATCCCAAGCTACAAGGGATCATGCTTCAAAGTATCAAAGTATCTAGGGGAGAGGGGCTCATAGTGGAGCGGGCTACCTTTGGGGGTCAATGTGGAGTGTCACATGGACCAAAAATTAAAATAATACACTGTCATGTCAAAATTTTGATGGTCAATTCAAAAAAAAAAAATTGTCTATATGGATGCAATATGCCATGTGTATGCATGTAATTGATCCAATGTGATCAATAGTTGTATGTTTGGATGACTGACCAATCCTAGGTTGGGCACACCCTAGAGATTGTGTGGCATATCGTTGGTAGTGGATCCTAGTGCCATGTGGCAGGAAAGCAATTTGTCACCCACAATGTCCACTTCCTTGTATTTATTGTGTGTTCCTTGTTCTTCCCCTTTTGGCCAACCACATTAATTATGCATCCCTTTCCATTTACTCAACTCTAATGGTGTGTAATTTCTTTGTATTTGTGCAAGGAATGCTTCACAACCTCACTCATCTCACTCACCCACACCCCATTTCCTACACACATCTTCTCGAGTGTTTGATGGGATAGGCACCAACACATGTTTGGCTCTACTCTATGAAGGTTTTGATAGGCACCAATACATGTTCAGCTCCACTTTGTGTTCCTTGTATTGCTTGGTGATGATGTGTTGTTGGTTCTTCCACGACTTCACAGGGATTCTCTCTACTAAGGTAAAGACATCCACTATTTTTATTTCTCATTCAATGGTCTTGTATTCTTTTATATGCTTTCCCATTCAATGTCTTCTTAAATGCTTCCTTCCTAACCTTTTTTCAAGTTTTTCATTTAAGATTGTATTTGTTGTTGTTGTCGGGTTCATCGGGACCTCCCCAAGTGGGTTTCAACCAAGATGAGGTTTTATTACCTCACTAAGGCAACACCATATGACCATTTGTTGTGCTTGCTCCTTTTATTTACAATTTCTTTTATGTTTTCTGACATTTGCTCTTTATTTTGTAATTTAAAAGTTTTGTTGTTTTATGGGTGCTTCTTTAATGAATTTTTCTATGGTTTATGTGGTTTATTGTACCTTGAAGGTTATGTTGTTTTGTGGGTGCTTCTTTAATGTGAATTTTTCTATGGTTTATCTAGTCTATGGTACCTTTAAGGTTTTATTTTTTTGTGGGTGCTTCTTCGATGAATATTCTTCAATGTTGTTGAACCAAAGATTTTTGGAATGGCAGACTCTCTTACACTTCTAGGGTTTCGCACCTAAAAGGAGAGAGGTATTCAAAAATGGCTCACTCAAGAATATGCCCTTGAGATTCTAATGCAAAGATGATTGAAATCTGTCTAAGGGGAATTTCCTAGATGCAATTGACTGATAAAATAGATTGATTACTAATGCAAAACTAATGAAATGCAAGATGTTTGAAAACACACTATGATATGCCAAATGAACTAAAAATGCAAAGAAACTGTAATAGAAATTAATGAAACTAAAGATGTGCACATGTAAGCTAGAAAGGGATGGAAAGGAGCTCTAGAATCTTGCAGAAGTCACTGTTGAAGCCAACTAGGACTCATACTCCAAGCTAGGCGACTTACTCATGTTTCGGGGAAATTCTGCCAGAACAGGTTTCAAACAAAAGGGTACTCAAAACTACAGAAGACCACTTTTCAGGCTTGGAAGTAGGACTCATATGCCACTGGTGGAAACTTAGTCCGCTTCCATTTTTTGGGAAATTCAAAAGTGCAATTTGTAGCTCTTGGTCTGCACTTTAGCTCCTAATAGGTTTTCAGATCCAAAACTACAGAATCTGACCTGTAGGTGTTCTCCAAGAATTTTTTAGGGTTTTGACCACTTTGAATTACTTTGATAAATGTTTGAAAACTTTTCACACCTTTCTCTTTGACAAATCTGCACACAAGACCTACAAAACACATGCAAAGAGGGGGGAAAATGGTTGAGGGTTAGTGAATAGGGTTTTACCTTGGTCAAACCCCGATTTGGTAATTAAACCCTTGAAAATGAAATGAAATGAAAAGAGAATGATGAATGAACAACATGTAATGCTACAACTCACGAAACCCTTGAAGTAGAAATCTAAAGATATGCAAGTAGAAACTCCAATGGATGTAAACTTGAAGATTCTTAAAATGCCTAAAATGCTAAAGTGATTGATTGCTTGCTTAAGTGAATGAATGAGTGAATTAATGATTGAATGGGGGTGAAATGAGAGGGAAAACCCTATATTTATACTTGATTATGCAAAATTTCTTGAAAATACCACATCACAGGTTGACCTTAGGTCTTAGAAATTAATATCCCACCAAAATTTTGAAATAATTTTGATTTTTGAATCAAATGGGACTCATTCGCCTCTAGTGGCGAATGGGTCCCACTTACACATTTTAAGTGGGTGTCAAAAATTAAGATGTATTAAATGATGTTTAACGGGATTATTCTCAAAAATATGCTTAAGTAAGGCCTGTAAGTATATAATGGGGCCAATTAATCATAAGAAAGGGTTAAATTATTGATGACAAGCCTAGAAAAGTGTGAAAGTTTATTACAACACTTTACAACACTTTGAAATAAGGCTTGGTAAGTGAGAAAAAGAGGTTATTTAAATGAAATATATTAATAATGTCCTAGAAAAGTGTGAAAGTGTGTTACAACACTTCACAACACTTTTGCAAGACATCATAAAGATCTTATTCATTCACAAGGGTCCAAGACCTAATGTGAATGTGTTGACCACATTACAACATTAAATCAAGGAAAAATTAGGCCGACATCCATAAGAAAACCAAAATGAGCGTGAAAATGTCCAAAGATACATTTTTCTATGCTACATTTATCCCCCACTTTAGTGAGAGGATGAACCTACTTCAAACTCACATTAAAGTAGCCAAACATGCATATCAAGAGGGATCCAAATGCACCCATGCTGGCAGGATGAGACAACAACAATCAAGAGGGATGATCAATCCCCCAGGATCAATATCCCATGGTAAACCAAACATTAGCACAAAGGAACACACATGAAAATGATGTAAAAGAATGAAAAGGAGAAAAGGAAAAAGAAAAGAAAAGAGAGAATCGGATCAAGCTTCGATCATTTGTCCATCCCGTTGTGGATCAAATCTAGGCTATTTGTCCAGAAAACACATACTCACTCTAAGGCGACGGAACTCATGGTTGTCCGTCGGGTGAGAAGTCCTAGAAGGTGAGAAACATACACTCATGGATGGCATGCACTCACACACACACAAGTGGCTACGGGGAAATTCATGCCTCGAAATGGGCTTCCATGCGAGTCAACCATCAAGCAAGTCATCAACCTCCTAGTCATGTTCATGATATGCCGAGGGCAAGCAATTGGCCAAAGGGACAAGATCAAGTGTGGAACTAGGGGAAGCACCACGTTCTACATTTGTATCATATATTTTTTGTTTAAGCTCATGGAAGAGGAAAACAATGTGTTCAAATCATTATTCACCTCTTTGTCAATTTTAGTGATCTTGTCATCGTCATCCAAATTAATCACAACAAGAGGATGAATTATAATGTCAAATGAAGAGTGTAACTCTTGTTGTGATTGTTGTATTGGATCATTTTGTTGTGGTTGGTGAGGAGGGTCATCATGCATTACTTCTATCAATTATGGATTTTGATTTTCTTTGTTTAATTCTTCATATAACTTGCGAGAAAGGGAATGATGTCTACGCCTACACTCTCTAGCGCCTCTATAATGGAAGGACGATCGATCCTATCATAGGGAAAGCAAAACCATTGTGTGTCTTGATCCATGCTTTCAGTTTATCATAGTCATCTTGATAAAGGTCATGTAATACCAAAAATTCATCAGTGATCACATTCTCTCCATGGGCAGGATCTATTAGTCTCCCATTAGTGGGCTTGTCATAGATATGGTCAGCTATGTAGAGAGTACCATCAGGTATATTTTTAATTATATCCTTAGAGGAGAAAGAAATATAAAGAGATTTCTTAGGTCGGCCCTTACGAGGGATAACATCTATTGCACCTACCATTTCATCCATAGGATTAACATGGGTAATATGTGGGATAGGATCATGATGTTCATCATCTGTATCAACATTCATCACATCATTCTTTGTAGTTTCACTAGCTTTGACAAATGAAATATTATGTTTGGGCATTGGATTAGTGAAAATTTGCAAGTTTTCATTTAGAGGGGCAATAGACTTATTACCTTGATCATTAACATCTGTAATGGATAGATAGTTGGAATCAATGAGGTCATGCAAAATATGTTTAAGATGCTTAAAATGTTTTGTGTCATGTCTGTTTTGTCGATGATAATGGCAATAAGCATTGGATTTAAAATTCAGAGGTAAAGGCTAAGTAGGATTGGGTGCTTTGATGGTAGGAAAGGTAAGCATTTATTGTTGTAAAAGTTGGGACATTGTGTTATGAACGGTGTTAGGTAAAGGTGTGAATTGTCTTTTCAGATCTCCATAAGTAAAGGGCACCACAGTTTTAATAGCTGCTACTTGGTTGTTGACAATTTGAGTTGGTTGTTGAGGGGGATTGAACTGTAAGAACCCTTTGTTTTTCTTTCTAAATGGTTGGGAATTGGTTTGGTTGGCCAGTTCAAATTTCTCAGTTCAGCTAGAAGTGGACCTTGTATCTCAACTACTAACCGAATTGTGATAATCGCAAAGGATGGTACACAAGTGCATGAAGGAGGGAAATTTCATCATAATGAGTTTTTAATAAAGTTTAGTTTGTAATTTTTCTATAAACATCTTTTGAAGGTGTGGATCAGGAATCTTGACATCGATTTGGGACTAAAGTGATTGATAGCGGGAGATAAAATTAGTTATCTTGTCTTCCTCATTTTGCTTGCATCTCATCAAATAAGCCAAGTTCTTCTTGGGAATCATATGCACTTGGAAATGATTTATAAATGCATCAACAAGTTCATTAAATGAACTAATTGAATTGTTCGGTAAAGATGAAAACCATTCCAAGGCAGTATCTTTTAAAGTCCTAGGAAACAATTTTGCTAACAGTTTATCATCAAGGAAAAAATCACTACATAAGGCAGTGTAGGCATTGACATGGTTAGAAGGATCTCCCTTTCCTCCATATTTCTCAAATCTAGGCATCTCTACCCCTTGTGGCATCATTTTTCACAATATTTCCAAAGACAATGGGATACTTCGAACATAATATGTGGGTGGTCCATTCTAATTTTGGTTTATGGTGGAGATTTGTCTTTGTATGGATGAAATGGTTTGGAAAAGTTGTGTTATGAGAGGATCAGTAGAAGTGGTATGAAGTGAAAGGGAGAGTGGTGATGGGATATATGTACTAGGAGAGAAATTGAATGGAATTCTTATAAGTGGTAGTGTTGAAGAAGATAGAACATGCGATGCCACATAGGAGCAAGAGATGCTAGCAGGAATACCAATGGAAGGAATCACATTACTAACTTGTTTCATTGTTGTTGTGACTTGAGGAGTGGTATAGGTAGGTATTGATGCTACTGTTGAGGGAGGAGGAATTTGAGTTCCTCCTTGGCTTACCACATTGTTTGTTGATTGAGGAGCACTAGAGGTTGAAGGAAGATAGTTTCCAAATATTTGAACTATATTTTTCACAAGGTCAAGGCCTTCATCACATTCAAGCATATGGTAAATGTTTTCGATGGTAGGAATTGATGTAGCAAAAATGTTTTCAAGGCTAACTTGGTGTTGCAAATGTACTAACTCTTCATGGATTTGAATTATCTTGTCTTGTGGTATATCATTAGCTCTATGTTCAACATGCATACTTCTTGAAGGAAAATAGTTGCTAAGGCTATTATCCCTACCTAGTACACTATTTTCAATACTAGGAGTGGAAGCTCTAGATAACCCAAGATCCACAACAATTGTGTTATCATGAGATGACATGAGTCTTGAACTTCTTCTCACTAAGGTATTAGCAATAGGACACCAAACACTCATGCAAAGGTTTCGAAATGTGGGGTGAATGTAAATGCAATGTAAATTAACAAGAATGAAATGCTTAAAACTAAAATTCCAGAAACTAAAACTGAAATGCAAAAACAGAAAATAGAAACTTAGAAATTGCAAAATAAATGCCAGAAAATGCAGTGAAAAATATGCAACTGGACTAAGTTGCCTAGGGTGGCGAATGAGTCCAAGTGGTGATTTTTTTGAAAATTTTCAAAAAAATTTAATTAGATTTTATTCTTTTTAGATTTTTGGGTACAAATATAATATGAATATGTAGAATTTTAACAATTTTTTTTAATGAAATGAAATGCAAAAATGCAAGTTAGATGAGCTTTTCACTAATGCAAATTTGAAAAACCCTAATGCAAATTAAACAATACAAAATGAAATGTAATGCTAATGTAAGCTATTCCTAGGATGTAAATGCACTTGAAATCAGAAATATGATGTTCTAAATGTAGGTTTCTCCAAAATGAACCAAATATTTTTGGAATGGGGGACTCTCTTACACTTCTAGGGTTTCACACCTAAAAGGAGAGAGGTATCCAAAAACCTTGATGGCTCACTCAATAATATTCCCTTGAGATTAAAATGAAAATATCATTGAAATATGTCTAATGGGAATGTTCTGGATGCAATCGATTGATAAAAGAGATTGATTAATAATGCAAAACTAATGAAATGCAAGATTTTTGAAAACACGTTGTGATATGCAAAATGAACTAAAAATGCAAAGAAAATGTAACCAAAATTAATGAAACTGAAGATGTGCACCTGGAAGCTGGAAAGGGATGGGAAGGAGTTGTGGAATCCTACAAAATTCACTTTTGAATTCAACTAGGACTCGTACACCAAGTTGGGCGACTTCTGTTTTGGGGAAATTCTGTCGGAATAGGTTTCAAACAAAAGGGTACTCAGAACTGCAGAAAACCACTTTTCAAGCCTGATAGTGGGACTCATACACCACTAGTGGCAACTTATTCCACTTCCAAATTTTATAAAATTCAAAAGTGCAATCTGTAGCTCCCGATCTACACTTTAGCTCCTAGCAGGTTTTTGGATCCAAAACTGCAGAATTTGACCTATAGGTGTTCTCCAAGATTCTTTTAGGGATTTGACCACTTTGAATGACTTTGATAAATGTTTTAAAACTTTTCACACCTTTCTCTTTTGCAAATGTGTACACAAGACCTGCAAAACACATGTAAAGAGGGGGGGAAATCGTTGAGGGTTAGTGAATAGGGGTTTGCCTTGGTCAAACCCTGATTTGGTAATCAAACCCTTAAAAATGAAATGAAATGAAATGAAATGAGAATGATGAATGAAAAATATGCAATGCTACAACTCACCAAACCATTAAAGTAGAAATCTACATATATGCAAGTAGACGCTCCAATGGATGTAAACTTGAAGATGCTTGAAATGCCTAAAATGCTAAAGTGATTGATTGATTGCTTAAATGAATGAATGAGTGAATTAATAATTGAATGGGGGTGAAATGAGAGGGAAACCCCTATATTTATACTTTATTATGCAAAATTTTCCAAAAATACCACATCACAAGCCGACCTTAGGTCTTAGAAAATAATATCCTGCCAAAATTTTTAAATAATTTTTATTTTTGAGCCAAATGGGACTCATTTGCCCCTAGTCGCGAATGGGTCCCACTAAGGAATTTTAAGTGGGTTTCATAAATTAGGATGTATTAAATGATTTTTAAAGGGATTATTCTCAAAAATACACTTAAGTAAGGCTTGCAAGTGTATAATGGGGCCAATTAATCATAAGAAAGGGTTAAGTTATTGATGACAAGCCTAGAAAAGCATGAAAGTTTGTTACAACACTTTGAAATAAGGCTTGGTAAGTGATAAAAAGAGGTTATTTAAGTGAAATATATTAATAAGGTCCTAGAAAAGTGTGAAAGTGTGTTACAACACTTCACAACACTTTACAAGGCATCATAAAGATCTTATTGATTCACAAGGGTCCAAGACCTAATGTGAATGTGTTGAGCACATCACAACATTAAATCAAGGAAAAATTAGGCCGACATCCATAAGAAAGACCTAGGAGGGGGTTCTTTAAGCTTTGAGGGGTTCACCACCAAGCAAAAGCTTGGAAAAGACAACTTTACATTCAACTCACAAAACCTAGTAATACAAGCTAAATGAAGGATGCAAATAGTGAAATCAAGCAACAAGAAGTTATGATGTCTATACATGGGAAGTCTAGAAATGTGACAAGGATTTAGGAAATACAAAGAAGTTCTCAAAAAAAATTATTGAGGATAAAGACACCCTTACTGTTGTCTTAGTCCCACTATTGTTTTTTGACGCAGATGCAGAATATTCAAATGTCGAAACTGGATCTAGAAGAATCTTTGAAAAATACCCTTGGGAGGACTCAGACACCCTAGGTGGTGACTTAATCCCATTCTAAATTTCTAAAATCTTTGAATGTGATCCCGAGGCTCAATTTTTTCACTTCCTTCTTCTTTGATCTTAGGTCCTAAAACTTCCAAATCTAGTATGTAGGTGAGTTTTTGTGAAGGTGAAAAATTTGCAATGAAACTTTGAAATTTTGCACTTCAAATTATCTCAAGACTTCAACCTAAATTTGTAATCACAAACACATAAGAGGGGAAAAACTTTTTGATTGTTAGTGAATGGGGGTTTTCCTTGGTCAAATCCCTTGTTGGTAATTAAACCTTGAAATGAAATGAAATGGAGGGAAATGATGAATGAACAACATGAAATGTTACAACTCAGCAAACCCTTGTTGTAAATCCTACAAACTTCTGTGAAATGGCTAGCTTGGATATGGATCTTGAATCAAAGAAATGCTTGATAGATATGAACTTGAATTACTTGCTTGAGTCAAAACCCTACCTCACAAATGTTAGCATAAAAACACACGTGATGCAAGAATATCTTTTATATGATGCTTGAATCTTGATGGTGGCTCCAAATTCTTAATGAATTGCTCTTGAATGCTTCTGTGAAATCAAACTTGCTATTAAGAATGCTCTTATAAAAGTCTTGGATGAGAATGAATGAAGGAACCTTCTATTTATACTTATCTATGCTTAATATCCTAAAATTACACCACAAAAAGCCAACATATGAATTCATTAATTAAAGGAGGCTAAATCCTACCAAGATTTGAAATTAAATCCCAAAAATAAATCAACAACGACTAAGATGCCCTAGGTGGTGTCTTAGTACCGAAGCATGAAACTCAGGGCATAGAATCCAAAAAGGGGCTCATTTAAGGCACACATGAAATCAGGGTACCAAGAACTCTGGGGGACAAAGAGACCCTAGGTGTTTTATTAGTCCCAATCCAAAAATCAAGGACACAGCCAAAATTATTAAATTATCATTTATCCTTTGATGTTTGTTGGGATTAGCCATAAAAATATATAATTCATTGAGCTTGTGGATACAAAATAGGACCAATTAAGACATAAATGGGGATAAATAGAGCAAGGTGGGCCCAAACAAGTGTGAAAATGCAAGGGTATGCATTTTCCTACACTACATTTAGCCCCCACTTTAGTGAGAGTATGAACTTGCTTCAAACTCACACTAAAACTTAGCCAACCACACAATCAACAGGGGTTCCAATGTATGAATGATAGTAAGATAGGATAGCAATAACCAAGGGGGATGATCAAGCCCCTAGGATCAAGATCCTATGACAAAAAAACATAAGCACAAAGTAACACGCTTGCAGATGATATATGAAGCCATAACCAAATCACAAGCATACACCATCAAAGATAGAAAAAGGAAAACCAAAAAAAGGAAAAAAAAATGAAAAAGAAAAATATTATGGATCAAGCTTTGACTATCCATCCAACGTGTTGTGGACCAAGTCTAGGTTGTTTGTCCAAAAAAAAGGTTTACAAGTGGAACGTGTTGTCCACTATGCAAACAAAACACATGCTCACAAGGGCTAGTGAAGCTAGTTGTCCACTAGGTGAGCCCAAAGAGGTCCATATCAATGTCATACCCCCATAACTATGATAAGGACAAAAATAAAATACATGCTCACAAAGGCTAGTGAAGCTAGTTGTTCACTAGGTGAGCCCCAAGGAACCATATCAAAGTCATACCTCCATGACTTTAATAAGGTACAAAAATGCAACACAACAAGAAAAAGGGATGTTCGAAGGGATTTTTCTTAGTTTGTGTAAAGTCTCATCATAGGGAACACTATGCTTAAAGTCTCCAACAGAGGACAAATGCAAAGTCTCATCTTAGGGAACATTATACTTAATTTTTCCAAGAGAGGACAAGTGCAAAGAAATATTACGCTCTTAGAGGAAATCAAACCCAATGACACCACCAAGAAAGGAACGCATCACAGGAAGAAAGAAAATTGCACAATGAAACATGATTGTGGATGTATGCCCCCACTTTAAAGTAATTGCTAACACCATTACTATGAGAAATTTCTTAAAGTAGAAGAAGACGAGATCTTATTTGAAAAGGCCTATGTTAAGTCGTATGTTTCCAATAAGCTATGTCATGAGAAGAGAAGGGGTTTCCCCCAACAATGCATAACTCAGTACGTCACATGTGAGCCAACTTAAGACATGTCATTCACATCCCAAGCTTGTTGTTATATGTACATGAAAGGTGGTCGACTAGCCAAAAGAGACAACAAGTGACATACAAGGACAAGGCGTCCTAACCCCTTGCCCCTACTTAGTGCAAGACAAGGCTAAGCTAAAATGATTGATGAGAAGCATGATAGTGTAAAATTAGTATCAATTAGAGGAATTAGGTTCCCACATATAAGGAAGAGCACCAAATTCCTTAAGATGTTGGATTTTACTACTTAAATCCTTACATTCATTAGTAGAATGACCATGAACTCTATGATATGCACAAAATGAATTCTTGTAGTAAAATTTCTTTCATGTTCTTGGAGGGAGGGATATCAAATGATCTTGGAGGAGTCTCGACAAGATACCCTCTTGATCAAAAGTAGAAAATGGTTCTTTATTTTGTGACAAAGATATCTATTGCTTAGTACAGGATGTCATACTTACACAAAGCTCTTTAGACTATGAGATTGTGTACTCTTCTTTAAAGGAAGGTGTAAAATCTAACGAATTCAAATCATTAGTGTTTTTCGTGATGACATTAATGTTAAGCGGGGACTTCTCTATTTCTTTCAAATGATAACAATCAAGACCACTAGTTTCTATCAATTCAAGATGCACTATTGTTAAAGTCATCTTAGAGGAATATTTTGTACTAAGAGTGTTGATGTTAAGTGAAGGCTTGTTTATTTCTATCAAAGGACAATAACCAAGACTACTAGTCTTTTCTTGTGTTTGAGGCTCTATCGGTACATGGATACCTTGTTCTCTAGCACCACATCCTTTTCCACTATAACCAAGTTGTATCATCTTTTCATAACCTTTTCCATGAAGTTTCTTCATCTCTTTTAGAGTTAGTGGTTGTTGATAGTCTATCTCATCAAAGTTTTTTGTGTAATTTGTTGTCTTTTGTTATAGAGTGGTTGAGGTGGATGCTTTCGAAGGGTCTTCCAAATTTTTTGTTGACATTACTACTTTTTCTTTTCCCTTTTCAAAATCTTTGTTTATGCTCTTGTATTCTCCCATGAATGTTGTTTGAAACTCAATGATCCCAAATTGTCTAGTGATATCACTTTGAAGGGTTTAGGGAATTTGTCTATTTTTTCTCCTTTTATAGATTCCACTTGTGTAGTTGGTGTCAATGTTTTTAAAGGATTTTCCTTATTTTTCTCAATGTTCAAACAAATGTTTGGTTCAATATCAGCTTTGATTTTATACACTTTGTTGTTATAGACATACTTCATTATACGATGAAGAGTTGAAGGCACAACATGCATCTCATGAATCCATGGTCTTCCTAAAAGGGGATTGTATGAAAGATTATTAGGCCTAACATGGATTGGGGTTTGTAATGAAACTTTTTCAACTTTAATAGGTAATGTGATCATCCCAAGTGGTCGTTTTCCCATGTTATCAAAGCCACTAATAAATAAAGAATTGGGTTGGATTTTTTATTTATAGACACCAAACTTATCCAAAAGGTTTATACTACACACATTTAGGGTGGAGCCATTTTTAAAAAGGGTTCACTTTATCCCTGTGCTATTGTATTGAGCTATGATCATGAAAGCATCATATTATTTTTGCACCTCCAAAGGAGGGAGATCACTTTGGTGGAAAACAATGTCAGCATTCAATCCTTGAATCATTGCTACTATGTCATTTGGATTTGCACTAGAGGGAACCACAACTTGTTGCAAGGATTTTTGAAGCATAGTGTGATAATTAGGTGAATTTTGAATTAGGTCACATGGGATATCTTTGCAGGAGTATTCCTAAGTTGTTCAGCAAGATCATACTCCTTCCCACTATGCGAAGTTAAACAAGGAGCACTAGGAAAAATGGGATTAGACAAAGGGAGGGATGTTGAAGTTGTTTATCTTGGTTGCATATTGTTTCTAGTGTTATATGTATGAGCAATGCTATTGTAACTCGATTGCTGCAAAACATTTTTCTGAGGTTGTTCAAGGACAAGGACGGGTTTTTTTTTAACTTATGCTTTTTTGAGAGGGGGGATAATTGATAAGTTTAGGCTCGGGAGAGTACTCCAAGTGGTATCTAATGTGCATAACCTCAAAAGACTTATCCTTATTTTCATGATCTCTTAGAGAATAGGAGTCTAATCTTACTTCAACATCTTTATCTAAGGAATTACTATTGTCAATGTTCTCATTCTCTTCAATGGTGATATCTTCCCTAGGAGGATATTTTTTAGGAGAACTACAAACCAAATGTTCTTGACATTCAAGGATGACTTCATCGCAAGTAGGGGAATGATCAATGGTTGAATTGTTTTTCTTACCAATGATGTCATTATCTTGTTCAAGAATGTTTCCCTCATGAATAGTTGAAGTTTCAATGGTCTCTTGTTGTGTTATGTGGTCATCATGATTACCTATGGTTGTTTCTTCTTTTTCATCAATGTCTTGTCGACTAAGAGAGGTAGAAGGAGAGAAACAACTAGGACTCTCAAAACTCTCATTGATTGGTTCTTCTAACACTAAAATATCTTCTTCACCAATAGGAGAGATATTAGGAGAAGATAAAATATGATTGTTAGGAGTGTCCAAGGTTGTATTCTCTTTCACCAAAATACTCTCATAGGGAGGGGATATGAATTTTTTCTTAGCGTGCCTAGAAAGGTAAGGTACTAACATTGTTTGACCAAAAATAAAAAGCACTTTTAACCATCTCATGCAATGCTTTAATAATGTAAATAATGTATGTCCAAAGATGCAAAACACTTTTATCCAATGTATTAAAAACTTTAAGAATGCAAACACTGTATATCCAAAAATGAAAAGCACTTTTATCAAACTTATGCAAAGTTTTATGAATGTAAGCATTGTATATGCAAAAGTGAAAAGTACTTTTATCCATCTTATGCAAAGTTTCAAAAATGTGAGCATTCTCATATCTAATGATGTTTTTAATTGAAATTATTTCAAAAATGAGTGCCCTAAATTGATTTTTTTGACCTAGATGCATAAAATAGGTGTTCCTAAAACTTTCTAGACTTATAGTATATGTTACCAGGAGGCTTAGGAAGCACAATAAACCAAATTTTAACACTGAAAAAATGTAGCTTCAAACTCAACAGGGACTAAGATGCTAGTAAGGGTGTTTTATTCCTACTGAAGGAATATGGAGGGTCCAAACAGTGGAACAGAAAGCACACAACTCAAACAGAGTTTTGAGCCAAAAACCCACCAAGGGACTAAGATGCAAGGAAGGGAGTTTTTTTTCCTACAGTAGATTTTTTTGTCAGAAAAACAACAAATTTTGAGTTGCTAACAGTGTTCCCAGGTTTCCTACCTAAGGACCTAATGTTTAGAAACAAAAAAATGTGCAAATGAATGCAAGAAAAAGTAACTAATGACTAGCAAATAGATACAAAGTTGGATGCAATTTTTTCAATTTTGAATGCAATAACAATGTTTCTAAATGCAATTAGGATGATTGACAATGCATTTTTTCAATTTTTCAATGAGATTAATTGATGAAAGAAAGAAAAAAATGCAACCTATATGCACTTTCACTAATGCAAATGTGAGAAACCCTAGGTTCACTTTCACTAATGCAAGATGTAAGAAAACCTAGATGCACTTTCACTCATGCAAGATGCAATGCAAGAATGAATAAAACCTAGATCTCGGACTTTTAATGAACTTCAAATCAGAAAATGAATGCTCTAAAATTTTGCGTCACCAAAGGGTGATCCCACAAAGCTGATTTACAATTTCTAGGAGATCCTAGTTTTTGCTGAAATCACTTATTTTTAGAAAATATAATGATTTAAGCCTTGAAAAGTTCCATTTAAAGGATTCCAATTGAAGAGGGCTTGATCGAACCACCTTATATTAAACCCCCTTGGATAGAACCCCACTAGTTTTAAACCATACCTATAACGGAGTCTCCTTTACACCTATCAAAATGCTAATAAAAACCAAATTTTGATTTACCTTTTGGGGGATCAAATGAATTCATTTAAAATTTATTTTTTGTAAGTATGTAGTCCTTATTATAAGCTTCCCAAAAAGTATAATTTTAAATAAATTTAAATTTATTATTATATTTATTTTTTATTTCTTGTGAATGTAGGTTTTTCATGTAAAATCAAGCTCTTTGTTCTGCACATGTGGAAAAATAGCAAATTATCATTTAAGAAAAAATTGAAAAATATGAGTGCACCAGATATTGAAGTCCTTGATCCAACAAACAAAAAAAGGATTTCGATACATAAAAAAAAAATTATGCATTATACAATCTACCTATGTCTGAATTATAATTGGTTTGACTTCAAAACTTGATTAAGGAAAAAATATTTAATAAAAAAATATGAAACCAATTGGAAGCACTAGATATCATAGTTACAAATCTAAATTTGAAAAAATTATAATTTTATCCTTCATGGAAAAAAATTTATGCATTATACGGTGAGTGTCACTCCTTAAAAATGTTGTTTTACTGAAAAAAACTAGTTTTCGAAGGAGATGGAAAAAGAAGTGAAATCTAATTCCCAAAATTTAAAAAAATATATATTTAGAATCTACAGACAAAATGTCACAAATCACTAGGTTTGCATCATTTTCAAATTCCTCATGGTTTAGCCACTATAGGTGCCTGAAAGTGAAGATTTAGTTAGAAAAAATTAATTCAGTGTCTAGTTTGGCCAAAAATAATGAATCAGTATTATGGGATCAGCCCAAAATGAACAATAGGGAAAATGGGTGCCTTATAACCTAGGTCATAAAACACCACGTTTCTCTAATTATCATTCAAGTATGTCATAGGAATCCAAATTGGATTGACTGTCAACCTCAAAGTTGAGTCAATTCTCAACAAGGAAGGCCTAGGAAGGGGTTATTTAAGCTTTGAGGGGTTCACCACCAAGCAAAACCTGGGAAAAGACAACTTAACATTCAACTCACAAAACCTAGTAACGCAAGCTAAATGAAGGATGCAAATAATGAAATTAAGCAACAGGAAGTTATGATGTATGTAATTGGGAAGTCTAGAAATGTGACAAGGATTTTGGAAATGCAAAGAAGTTGTCAAAAAGTGTTATGGAGGACAACGATTCCCTTACTATTGTCTTAGTCTTGTTGCTATTTTTTGGGGCAGATGCAAAATCTTCAAATGTCAGAACTGGATCTAGAAGAATCTTTGAAAAATACCCTTTGGAGGAATAAGATGCCCTAGGTGGTGACATAGTCTCCTTCTGAATTTCTAAAATCCCTTAATGTGATCCTGAGGCTTGATGTTTGCACTTCCTTCTTCTTTGATCTCAGGTCCTAAAACTTCCAAATCTGGCATGTAGGTGAGTTTTTGTGAAGATGAAAACTTTGCAATGCAACTTTGCAACTTTTCTCTTCAAATGATCTTCAAGTCTTCAACCTAAATCTATAATCACAAACACACAAGAGGGGAAAAACTTGTTGATTGTTAGTGAATTGGGGTTTGCCTTGGTCAAACCCCTTGTTGGTAATTAAACCTTGAAATGAAATGAAATGGAGGGAAATGATTAATGAAAAACATGCAATGTTACAACTCACCAACCCTTATTATAAAGTTTGAAAACTTATGTGAAATGGCTAGCTTGGATATGGATCTTGAATCAAAGAAATGTTTGATACATATAAACTTGAATTTCTTTCTTGAATCAAAACCCTACATCACAAATATTAGCACAAAAACACACATGGTGCAAGAATCTCTTTGATATGATGCTTGAATCTTGATGGTGACTTTGGAAAAATGCTTGATGAATTTCTCTTTAATGCTCTTGTGAACTCAAACTTGCTATTAGGAATGCTATCACAAAATACTTGAATGAGAATGAATGAAAGAAACTTGTATTTATACTTATCTATGCTTAATATCCCGAAATTACACCACAACAAGTCAACATATAAACTCATTAATTAAAGGAGGCTAAATCATGTTGAGATTTGAAATTAAATCTCAAAAATAACTCAAGGAGGACTAAGACACCCTAGGTGGCATCTTAGTTTTGAGGCATGAAACTCGGGGCACAGACTCCAAAAAGGGACCCATTTAAGGCACACTTGAAATCAGGATCTCAAGACCTTTCGGGGACAAAGATGCCCTAGGTGTCTTATTAGTCCTAGTCCAAAAATCAAGGACACACAACCAAAATTGTTAAATTATCATTTATATCCTTTGATGGTTGTTGGGATTAGCCATAAAAAGATATAATTCATTGAGCTTTTGGATGTAAAATAGGACCAATTAAGACATAAATAGGGACAAATAAAGCAAAGCAGGCCCAAACAAGTGTGAAAATACAAGGGTATGCATTTTCCTACACTACAATGGGGTTATTATTAGGGTTTACTTCCTCTTCATCTATTTTTAATTAGGGTTTATAACTATTAATCTAATAGTTAAGGGTTTTCTCATTAAAACAATTTTTTATTAGGGTTTAATACAACATTTCATTGAATGTTGTTAAAATTTTCAAGCCTATTTGGTGGCCAATGCATTGTTGAAGATTGAATATAACCTATATTTTTTCTTGAGATACCAATAAGCTCTAGAAAGGTGAGGAGGTATATATGGAATGTGTATAGGACATATTTGATGAGTTGAACTCTTTCAACTGTATTAAGTCACCAATGTATCCATTGTTTGAACTTTAGGTCTATAATTGATATTGTTGTCAAAAGTCATATCATTGACATGGTCATATTATTCTCAAGGTTTTTGAATGCATGGATGGTCTTAAGGAAGTTTGGGTCTAAAAAGAAGCTAAAAGTTTGAATTACATGGCTTCAAATTGGCCTTAGGCATCTTTATAATATAACTATGCAATTGCACTTTTACACATTGCAACAAAAGATATATTGATATTTATATTTGTCCTTAGATAGATTTAGCCTATGTGGATGCAATCTTCCACGTGTGCATGTCTAATTATTCTTGCATGTTCAATAGTTTCCCGTTTAGAATATTTCTCAATCAAATTAAAAAATATAGCATCATTTGGCACCTTACTATTGGTGAGTTGCTTAGTGCACTCATCCATGACAAGTAAAATGGGTTATTGTGGGCGATGTGATAAATGAACTTTTAAATATTTTGGAAAAACCATGTACTAAATTTTAAGTATCAATGTTATAGGTCATAATTCATGATCAAATACCACGTTGATAATTTATTTATTATGTTTTCATCCTAATCATCAATCATCAATTGTGACAAAATATTGATGCTAAAATCCATTACATTATAATTTTATTAAAGATTAATATGGTGTAGAATTATATATTTATATGATTAAAAATCATAAAAGCCCAAAATTTTAATTCTATTATAAGCACACAATATAAGCTATGTCTTTTTGAAGGTTATCAATAGTAGTGACATTTTTACACTTGAAATATATAATGGTAGCAAGCGTGTTTGAATAGACTACAATATTTTTTGTTTGGAGGAAGAAGGTTTGAAATAATTTATTTGAATTATGTAGCAATGTTCTTTCAAACCTCTAAGCCTTCAACATTTTTTCATTTCTAGAACATTTGTTGTGAGTCTTTCTCCTTTAATAATTTCACTTAAGGAGAGCCTTATAGTCAAAGAATAAGTTAAAAAAATATTATCGTTACCAAGAATTGTAAATAATTCATGGCTTATCCTTGAAATTGTAAATGTTTTTTTTTTCTTCTAATATTTGGCTTTATAATTGATTGTGATATGTAATCAAGAACTTAATTTTGGTAATTAATTATTATTGTTAAAAACCTTATTAAAAAATTAAAAAATCAATTAAAAAGTACAAGGATTAGACATTTTTTTTTAAATGTTCATAATTGAATCATTAATATTGGAAGATTGATTTTCCTAACTTTAATAGTCATAATTATTATGAATCATTAAATTCTAATTAATGTAGTGGTTAAAGTTCCATGCCTTGATAGTCTTGTAATTAGGGACTATTTTTCTTGTTATGACTCAAGTATTATTCATATTTAAGTCAAGTTAAAAATTATTGTTGCATTGTTAAGATATTTGGACCGAGGTTATTTTTGTGCTTTAATGTACTTTAATTCATTTTAAATTGATAACATTTTTGTGCATATTTATACACATGGATTTGATTTTAGCAATTTTAGTAGGTGTTGTTATGAAGTTAGGTGACAATAAAACTTGAATCTTATTTCATATATTTGATGTAAAGTGGGTATTATTACATAGTATTGATGTAAAGTGGGTACAATATTCTTGTAGCATTATGTATAACCCTTATTTTTTGGCATATTTTTTTCATCTTCATGATGCAAAAAATGTAAAAAAATATGTTAGTTTACATGATTATCACTACCAAATGATGATTTTTTAAAGAATGCATTCATTTTTGACATGTTGAATGATGTTGAGTTGACCAAAACCATTAGAGGTCAATGTGGAGGGACTCCATATCCACCTATAGGTCCATACACAATATTTCTAGGTACCACAAACTTTGAGAACTACTTTGTCATAGTGTGGTAGTTTTTTACTCTAAGGGCTCTTAAGAGACTACATTAGAATAACATACTCTACAAGGATAAAGAGACCCAAGGAACAAACCAAGGACTCCAAAGTATTCACCCACCCTCCTCAAAAAAATTTAATAGTTGACAGTTCACCCCATGACACACTGAATACAAAATACATTTTTCATGGTTGCAATGCTCTCAAATGTTTTTTTTTGCTAGAATAAATTCATTCTTGGCATGGTAAAATAGTATCAAGTTGATTAGAATTGATAAATTTCATTATGGAGGGACCCCACATCTAGGTATATATCTATAAAGAACATTCATAGGTGTCACAAACTCTAAGAACTACTTCATAGTTTGGCAATTTTTTATAGTTTGGCAATTTTTTTCTCTCAAGACTCTTAAGAGATTGTATCAAAATACCATAACCTCAAACGATTGGGAGACCCAAGATATGAACTAAGGAATTTCATAGCATTCACTCACCTACCCAAACATTGTGGCACAATCATTTTGGAACCATGATGCACAAAACATAAATTATATTTTTATTGACACATTTATACTACTCTCAACTAATGGTTTTTATAATAATGCATTTGTTCCTGGAACACTCAAATGGTGTCCATTTGACTACAATAAAGAGAGGTTACTTTGGAGTGACCCCACATCCACTTGTACATTTAGATGTAACATTCACAATTTTCATGAATTAAAGGCCTAGTTTATCATAATTTGGTATTTTTTTTCTTTCATGGATCTTAAGAGACTATACAAAAATAATGTAGCTTAGAAGATTTAGAAATCCAAAAGAATGAAATAATAACTCCCTTATGATTCAAGCACACACCCAATTTTTTTGGTATAGCCAATTTTACCCCATGATACACATAATATAAAATATGTTTGTTGGCACTTGTACACTACTCTCAACAAATACTTTTTTGTAATAATGCATTCATTCTTGGCATAGTCAAATGGTTTCAAGATGACTAGAACCAAGAGAGATTTTTTACAAATACCACACATCCAGTTGTAGGTCTACAAGGAAAATTCATAGATATCACGAGCTCCATGATTTATTCTATCATAGTTTTTTTTTTTTTTCTCTCTCAATGATCTTAAGAGGTTGCACTAGAATAATGTAGTCTAGAAGGATCAAGAGACCTGAAGGAAAAACTAAGACCTCCTCTGATATTCACCCACCCACCAATACATGTTCTAGCTTAGTTGGTTTGGCTCCACAACACAAAAATTACATGTTGGAGTGATGTATGGTCATGTAGAGTAGCAATAGAATCTTTTTTTTCTTCTTCTACTTGTGTAACTTGATATATGTTGTTGATTTCTTCATATATCAATGTTTTATCTTAATTTTATTCTCCTATTTCAACTTATAATTCATACTAAATGCTAGTATAGTTACAACATGATAGATTATGATAGATTATTCTAGTATAGAATTGGAACATTTGTCTTTGTGAGTTCATCCAATTGATTTTTCTTCTATAATGCTCAAATCAAGAACATCATGAATTGTTAATATATCATTTTTTTCTCCATTAGTTTCTTCACATGGATAGGTACTTGGAAGAGGCTATATTTATGATGTTAAATCCATAGTGAGCCACTAAGTACTATATTTATTCAATCATATAATGGGATTATCCCACTTGACCAAAATCTATGTTATTTTGCAATTAGAGTATCAAGACCCCATAAATATTTTTCTTTTAGAATTTTCTAATTGAAAAAGAGATTTGTAGAATTAATCCTTTTACCATTATGATAAATCTAATGATGAATAGATGAATACCTTTGATTGATAATGTAGCCTTTATTTTAGGTTTACAATATGAGGTCTTCCAAAAACCCTATGATAGCACAATGGACTTACAAGGTCAAACTCATTTTTTTAATTTTTTCTTGATTGTTAGGGATTTTTTGAAATTCTAAATTAGGGCTTGTAATAAAGGAATAATCAATCTATTAGCCTACACAAACATCCCCTACATCCTTGCACAATGGAAGAAATTAAATTCTAGAAATAAAATGTTAAATTAAACTCAGGTATATAGCATCAATACAACTTGCATACAAAATTATATTCATACCTCTCTCTCACCATGAGGCTTCACATATCCATATTTTCATTGAATTAACAAAAGCAATCCTAAAGGTTTTTATCTTTTTCAACATTGTGAAAGGGAGTTGGATTCCCTTTGTCAATAAGGGTCCTTTTAGATATTCCTATTGAACACACCCAAAGACTGAGAGGGGGTGAATCAGTCTTATCAATAACTTAATCCCTTCTGAAACTTAAATCTTTCAGCATAATACAACCTTCTTTATCAAATCAAAACCTTAAACAAAACAGTAACAAAGAATGATATAGTAGTTTAAATCTCCAGAAACTTCAGCAATCCTAAGAAATGAAAGATATAGCAATTACACTTCTAACTAGATTAGAAACAAATAAAGATGAATCAAAGAACACACATGCACATGAGAACACCAAATTTACATGGAAAACCCAATGATTGAAAAACCATGATAAGAGTTAACTCACAATATAAAGGCTCACTGCCAAAAAGACTTACAAACTAAGGCACGTGCTACCTTAGAGAAAGATACAAAGGACTTGTAGAACTAAAGCTAACACAACTTCAAGGGAAAGATACAAGGACTTAATGAAATTCACTATCTTAGAGTAGGATACAAATATTTAGAGAAAGATTACAATATTTATCAAGATAACACTCTTCTGACTGAGGAACTTGAAAGCACTTCTGATCTTGATTTCACACATTCACACTTCTTTCTATGATACCTTCAAATACAATCCACACTTTCTTGTTCACACACTTGTATACTTATCCACCTTTTTGCATCTAGAAATATCTTGCATTTATATCCACTGCAACACTTCAAAATTTTAGTTAGGTTGGCCAAGAAGAAGATAAATAATGAATTCAACAAGTTGGATACCAAAGCATAATGCAGCCCTATCTCAAGGATAGAGAGGGCCAAAAATAAACTTATTACATCTTCCAATGTGATCCAAGACAATTCACACGCTAATGCACATTAATCTAATGCTATATAGATAGTTTTCATTGCACTAAAAGATCAACCTGTTAATACCCAATACAACCATCAAAGTTAATGAATCCACAGTAGGTGGTTAAGCCATGTCATGAACTTGAGTGTTGTGCTACACAACACAAGGAAACAAAGAGTGCACACCTTGTAACAATCCCCCCAATGCAAGCAAGGGGTTTGAACCCGTGACCCAGGCTCTAATACCAATTGGTGAATGCACAATATAACTGAGAGGAGGGTGAATCATTTGTACCTTAAAACTTCAAAACCCTCACAAACATTCAGATCCACATTAATTCAATTAACCCTTAATCTATTAGAATGATTTATTATGAAATCAAATACCATAAATAGAACCAAATCAACACCATGCACAAAGAGACACCAAATTTACATAGAAATCCAAAGAAGGGAAAAACCACGGTGAGGATTAGCTCACAATATAAATTAATATCAACCCCAACTATAAAGGGATCACTGTCAGAGGGCTCACTACCTAGAAGAAAGAAAGGCTTGCTACCAAAGTCTCATTTCTAGAATAGAAAAGAAGATAGAGAAGAGTGTTATAATGAGAAATTCATCTCAATGCAACAAAAAACTCCACCGTGCAGCATCACTAGCACCTTTGCAATCTTACTGAGATTGTAGATACCTTCTGCTAACTGCATCCAGTAATATAATACATGAAATCTTGCAATCCACTTCACAAATTCACACATTGCAACTTTGTAATTCACATCATTCATATCACACGCACCTATCTTATGATCTCTCAACAACTCAAAAAATATTTATACCATCTTCAACCTTGAAAACATTCTCCAATGTTAGTTTTGCACCTCACCTGTGAAAATTCAAATTAGGTCAGCACCAAAACATTTGTGTGATGGAAAGGCATGAAAGAGGACCATACCACACCTTAACTCAGACCTAAATCCACTCATACATGCCATGCCATGCATCCACAAATACCAAAGAAAATATTTAATTAGTGTAAACACACAAGGTTGATCGAACCCATGTAAACACCATTAAACAATTAAGTACATGCTTCCTTTGATACAAAAACAACTCATAGACAATAAATGTCACTTGAACATAATCCAGAATATTCCACAAACATCCTAAAATCCAAAAAATTCCTTTGCAACAAATTTAACCTGAAGAATGTACACACCCAATACATTCAGATAATTTTTTCGTACATTATAACTAAAGAAACTAACTTTCAAAGCACCAAACCTCCAACAACTTCAACTAAAGAAAGGTACAAACACTATTAGCACCCTTCCAAATCTGCAAGACTTGAAACCACTCTCTAGAGAAATACAAAGCAAAACCATTTCTCCTAGACACCTCTACAATACATAGCCCACACATTGGTGAACACAACATCCTTTGCGCAAAGATCTAACACACCAAATTATAGATGCAACACCTTTGAACACCTCTGACCAGCAGATCTAAACCACACAAGAATATATTCAACATAGAACAAATGTGGAGAGAAACCAGAACACTACTCTACAACACAAAACCCCACTGCAACACACTATTTCCTCTTTTTATTTAAATTTTCTCAAAAGAACTTGGAAACCAAGCACCAAAGATACTTCTTCAACATCTTCAGCACTTCCTCATCACCACCAAGCCAACTATGACATATAAACTTAATCATACATCCATAGACAAAAGCTTATCAAAGCAACACTAGAGGTTGATACCAATAGCTTACTAATGATAACATAATGCAACTAATAAAAGCATCATCAAAGACAAAATTAACTCAATACCAATTGCTCACACTCTTGCAAAAACCTCCTACTCATATAGTTGACATCAATGACAACACCAAAGCTTTTTGACATCAATCACAACATCAACTATACATACTTGCAATAATCTCCCCCTTTGTCATTGATGGCAACACATGATGTGAGAAAACATCAACAACTATAAATAGAACAACTTTGATCCTCAATATTCTACTCCATACCAGTCTCTTTATCCCTTTTTTCCCCCTTACACAACTAACTCATTACTCTCTCCCTTTTTCACATGACTCATTCTTCCCCTTTGACATCAATGGCAAATCAACTATACATACTTGCAACAATCTCCCCCTTTGTCATTGATGGAAACATATGATGTGAAAAACCATCAACAACAAACACAACAACTTTGATCCTCAATATTCTACTCCATATGAACTCATTGTCCCTTTTTTCCCCCATACACAACTAACTCATTACTCTCTCTCCCTTTTTCACATGACTCTTTCTTCCCCTTTGACATCAATGGAAAAGGACAATAGATTTTTATGTCTCCCATTGATATAAAATATCCTTGTGTTGCTTTGTAACTTTGTTTCCTTTACTGCTCTACATACTTCCCCTTAGGAGCACACACCATACTACATCAATCAACAGCCACTACACAATAACAACACTCACTCATCCTGAATGCAAAAACCAAAAAATCCACTATCTACTCCCCCTGAGAGGTAGGCTCAAACATCAATCTAGACCAAAGAATGAATCTTGAGATCCACTAGATTGATGCATCACCTTATGCATCTACTTTAAATGAGGGGAAATAACCCCAAAATTCTCCTAGAGATACTCAAAAGTATCCTAAGGAAGATCCTTAGTAAATATATCAACAACCAAATCCTTTGTAGGCACATATTCAAGCTTCACTTCATTCTCTACAACATTCTCTCTCGAAAAGTGATACTAGATTGAGATATGCTTTGTCCTTGAATGCATTACTATATTCCTTGATATATTGATAGCACTTGTATTATCACAAAAGATAGAAATTGGTCCATCATATACTACTTTGATATCCTTTAATGTTTGCCTCATCCACACCACTTGTGTGTAGCAATATGCTGCTACAATGTATTCTACCTTTGTAGTAGATAAAGACGTTGAATCTTACATGTAGATGAAACTTTGAAGTGAATAACCAATCGACTCAAAAAAAATCTTTCAATTGAATTTACTCAAGGTGGTTCTAACCAAGATAGGCTAGGACCAAAATCTAACATAACACATCTTCAATTACTAGCACAGACCTCTAAGCACATGACGCAAGTAAAAGAACAAGCCTTGTCGGCTAGATATCCACAAATAACCTAGACAGCCAACTCAAGACACAATGCATCACCAAACAACCAATCAGCAACATGTAGATTACATGGGGATATTCCATCAACATCCAAAAACATTTCCAAAAACATCTTTCATATTGTCATGCCACTAGCAACCACCACAAACCAAACAAGGACATAATGTACTTCATACCAAAAACATAGAATGCTCAATCATGAGATATAACATTAACAACTCAACTTGCAAGCCACTTTGAAGCTGTGACTATAATCATAACATGACATGATTCTTCCAGATGCATACAAATTTAAGCTAGATTTAGTTAGTTAAGCTATAATCCCAATGAAATGTTTAAAAACATAGAACAAAGAAACCATTTAAACAAAATCTATTAAGAAATGCATAAGGGAACCTAGTTAAATGCTTCAAACCTCATCCCATTGGGGTATTGGTGCCATATTGATATGAAATGATGGCCCTAAATCCAATCCCTTTGATAAAATGAGCATCTAAACAAACTCCATTGATTAAAATGAGCTAATATTGATGAAAACTAAGGTAAAGATGAATGAAAAGCTAAAATGGATACAAGATGAATGAAGATGAGTGTGCAAATGTGTAGCATAACTTTGCTAAAATGGAATTTGATCCATTTCTCTCCAAAGTGAGAAGTATTTATAGGAGAAAATGGCGAATCAGGGGTCAAGATCAGATTACATAATCAATAGTTGAGAGGAAAGGAGAGATGAAGGAATGGCTCAAGGATTCTTATCAAAGGATGAGAATCCAAGTTGACATGGATCAAAGAGTTAATCAATGGCTCTTAGTGATTCAAAGAAACACACTTCCTAAAAAATTAGGAAGTGTTTAAAAGATATTTCCATTTTGAATGAGTGCAAAGGAGGAATATTCCATGGGAATATTCCCTTTTGGAGGAATGTGCAAAGCAAGAATATTTCATGGGAATTTTCCCTTGCAAGTGGGAGGGTGAGGAAAATTAGGAATTAAAAAAAAGTTTTAATTGTGCAAGTTGAATGAAATTAGGAAGCTCATTAAATAACTAATTAATTTAATGAAAATGGGACGCAAATGATATTTAATTCAATAATTTAAGATTATTTAATTAAATGAGAGGACAAAAGGGGTTTAATTTAAATAATTTGAATTATCCAATTAAACAAGATGAAATGTTATTGTGAAAGGGTGAATTAGCCAAATAATGATGATCATTTGATTAATAGGAGAAATTGATGCATTTAACTAAACAACTAGGATCCTTCAATTAAACAGTCGAAAAGAAGGTGAATTTAGTATGAAATGGTGTTATTAATCAAATTCAAGTGTGTAATATCATTAAAGACAATTTTAAGTGTCTATAGAAGCACATGAAATTGGAACTAAGATACTACACAGATGTTTAGAACACATTCACCAAGCCGTAGGAGTAGATACATCACTATGGAGAAATGCATCTCACATTTTCCAAACCAATCTAGACAACCAACAACACTGCCAACCTTCTGAAATTCATAGAAATATTCTTGGCAACACTAGTGACCTGAAAAGATAGGAGTGAAACATCCACAAAACACTAAATTTGAATCCCAAACCGTAAGACCATATCTTCAGCAACAAAGGAATACAAAGAATTCTCCCAAAAAAACTTCAATGAAACTTCCAGAAACATAACCTTTCAACAACTTGCAGAGGCTAGAACTTTCTTTCAGCAACACATGCTTCATTGGAAACATCAGGAGAGAGCATAAGATATATTATAGACCTTCAACAACATCTCTCCACTATTAACAAAACTTGTAATCCTCATCTTAATATGTCATTATGAAATCAACTTTGTTGATAGCAACTATACTCAAGACATCAGACAAGGAATGACATATGATCATGAACTTCAGCAACACCATCATACATCAATGTTAGCTCAAACTAAAAAATTTCAACAATGAAAACAAATGCCAAGAAACAATCACTACATCAATCTCCCTTACATCTCAAGTTCTTACATCAATGACAACAAGTTCAGCAGTGACAACCATTATCAAACATATATCAATCTTCATCAAGTGTTGACATCAAAAACTACCATCAATCTCACAAACATATGACAACCAACAATTAGTTCTAACATCAATGAAAACCACTGCCAACTATCTTACACAATCGACAACTGTAAATGTTTCTTCCAAAAACTAGATAAAGAGTTATGGCTCAAGAGGAATTTTAGCAGAAGATCTTTAATCCCTCACCAAAGATGTGGTGTTGATGCTTTTAGTAGACTGGTACATGTGTAGATCAACATGGTTGATCTATTGGTGGTATCTCCAATATGAAATATCTTGTTGAAAAATTTTGCGAAGTGATTGAAGGTGTCTTTGATAACATAGTGAAGGTTTGCTACCTTTTTGACCTAACTTTGTCAACTACAATCATTGCATTCTAGGTCACTTAAAAGGTGTTTATATGTTATTTTGCATATAACTAATTCATTTATGATTGATTATTTGAAGAGTGAAGAGTAGAGTAGAGGAAATTTGAAGCGATTTTGAAGTGTTGTGTGAAACCCTACCGATGAAGAAATTATAAGGTATTTATCAATTCTTGCTAGACCCTAGTTTTAGAGAAGGTTGAAAATGTTTACTCCATAAGTTATTGATGTTTTGGAGTGGAAAATAGCTAAATTTAAGAATAACCCATATAAATCAATGGAGATAGACCCTGAAGGAGCATTTTCAAGGGTTCCATATAGTGTGATGCACACATAGGATGTGTGAATCTATATCCACACAAAAATGGAAGAATATGATCATACAAAGACGACGAAATACTAGGTGAACGAGTTGACTAGAGATGATTTTGAATTAAATTCTGAATTTGAGAGTTTAATGGAGAAGAATTTGGATGTATGGAATAACTTTCCTGATTTCAACTATGAGGATGAGTGGGTTAAATATGTGTTGATCCAAATTCATGATAAGTTTAGGTGATTGGATATGCCACACATGATAAACAAAAAAGCTATAAGGGTTATTACAAGGTTATGCTCAAACAAACCTGTTTCGATAATGAAGTTCATGAAGAATGAAATGGTAATGAAGCTCACAAGTGCAAAAGTTGGAAAACATGTCTTAACAGTGAAGGATATTGATGATCTAGTAGTGAAGTATGCATCAGTAATGATTGGGTATAAGATATTTTATACAAACAGGGAGAAATCTTTATTGGCTAGTGTTATTCACACTACTCACCAAATGGTGAAAGAAGGTCTGGACATAGATTTGTGTGAAATGCTAAGACATCAAATGATGGAGAACCTACAGAAGACCAAAGAATCAAGGTTGCCCTTTCGATATGGTACCCTAATTATATGTTTGGTATTTTATTTTCTTAGAGAAGTTCTCAATACAAATAATATTGTGTGTTTGGACAATATTCCTATTGCTATTCAGATTACAAACCATTTGAGAAGATTAGGGAATCTAGAAACCCAGAAAACCATGTTGTGGAGTTCCTTCAAGAATTTTCAAGGCAAAATGCAAGAAAGAGAAAGGATACCGAAAAAATTGTTGAGAAATATAAGAATGATATAACCTTCATGGTTAGTAGAGACCATTGCATTATAGAAGTAATTGAACACAAAACAGTATGGGGTTCCAAAGCTTTGATATCAGGTAACTAAAGTAGATCTTACCAGTTTTGTAAAAGTTGTGTTGATCAAACCAAGAGATCCATCTGTGGACAAATTTGGTACATTTGTAGAGAAATCCGGTTAGGTGAATCTGGAAAAGAACAAGAAGGATATTGAGAAGAATGTGGAGAAGATGAAAAATCAATTGGAAGAGATAGCACGAATACTCTTAGAGGTCGGGCAGAGAAATCAAAAGCTACTACTATTGCTCACAAGGTACTCCTAGCACAAGAAGGTCAGTTAGGACCTCTTCCCCCTCTCCCACTATTCCTAAATCCTCTAGAACAAAGGCTACAATCTAAGTTCAAAGAAGAAAGAAGCATTTGGCCCATTTGTGCAACAAATACCTCCTAAGAGGAGAAGAAAAGAAAAGGCCACTAGAGAAAGATACAATAGCTATGAGGATGAGGAATATGTAGAAGAATAAGGACCACAATTGATCTAGAAGAATTCTCAAGCCACTATGGAAGATACTAGTTCCAAGAGAACAAAGGTTGATATTGTTAACATTGAAAGTGAAGAAGTAGAGAAAGAAAAGAAAGGTTTTTTTCTAAGAAGAGAAAAGAGTTTAGGAGAAGGAGAAAAATTTCCTAAAATTAAGGGAAAGAAGAAAGAAAAGGCCCCTCCGATAAGGGAACATAGCCCCTTGAAATTTGATTCTCTGTTTAATAGCATTTCAGAATTTGGTCTCTTGGAAGAGATGGCTAAAATGTATCTGGATTCAAAATGATGAGGACAAGGAAACCATTGAAGTGGTCATCATTAAGTACATGGTATCATTTGACACTAGATTAGATAAAATTGAGGATCTATTTCCCGATGACTTGAAAAATATTTTAACTGCAAGAAGGCAAGAAGCTATTGAAGAAGATGTGAAGATAAAGGAATTTTCCCTGGAGAAGATTGGTTCTTCTCTAACACATGAAGATAGATGCAAATTTTCTAAACTATATAGCAAGAAATTTAGAAAAAAACAAAGAGTTAACACACTAATGAGCAAAGACAAAGAAGTAATTGAAAGACTAAAGAATGAGACTCTACGAAAGGTTGAAGAACTAGCTAAAGGGTTGAGAGTCCCTCCAGATAGTGAAGAAAAAATGCATCATAATACATCTAATCTAGAAAGCAATGAGCCTAATAATGCACAACATGAGCATGTACTTGAGCTTGAGAATGTGCAAGAAGACATGATTACTAATAATGCCCCTCCAAATGTGGAAAATGTTGTTGAGGAGAAGAATGATGATATACAAAGTATCCTGGAGAAGGATGATGCACAAGAAAAACAAAATTTTCCCCCTCTGGATATGGAGAAGGACAATGAGAAAAAAGAAGAAGAATCCTAGAGAAATTCAAGGCTCAAAAAGATGAAAATTTGTCTCCTTTGGATAATGAGATGTCTACACAAGAAGGAAATAATGCAGAAGAATACTCTGACATTGGAGAGAAGGGGGAAGATAAGAAGGAAGAAGAAGGTACAAAAACTATTGGTGAATGCTCCTAATCCTTTGGAGATTCTTTAAAGGATTTATTAGATATGCAGTTGCAATTTGAACTGATGGTGTTTGCACAGCTCCTGCACATACCCATGCAACAAGGATGGGTGGATA
This sequence comes from Sequoia sempervirens, assembly GCA_007258455.2. Lineage (NCBI taxonomy): Eukaryota > Viridiplantae > Streptophyta > Pinopsida > Cupressales > Cupressaceae > Sequoia > Sequoia sempervirens. Next base: position 6,643 of record VDFB02308315.1, on the reverse strand, counting down.
TGAGCAAGATTTCTCCCCTGCACAAACTACAGCTTGGTGATTCTTTCCATGACTTTGTAAGGAAGGAAATACTACAAACACACCAAAAGAGTAGAATTGATTCAAGAAACAATTAAGGTACTGCAAGAAGGTATTCTCGATGCAACAATTGATGATTCCTTGTCCGATGTTCAGAAGTTGAAGTTTTTGTTGGATTCCTTTAAGGATTGTTCAGTTGGTCTCGAAGACAAATTGGAAAAGGAAATGGAAAATAAGTTCAATGATAAGAGATTGATTGATATTTTTGATAAATTTAGTATTGCACATGGTAAGTTGCAAGGCAACTTGAAGGAAGTCTAGAAATTTCTATAAGAAGCTAAATTTTTGTTTTAGTTTTGCTTGAAATGGCCTAATTACACAAGGAGCATAAAAGATCAAGTGGACTCAATTGAGTAACAAATACCTCAGGCCTCGAGTGCTTATGATCCGCCTAATAATGCAAATGGTGTAGAAAGGACAGCAATTGACAACTTGTATGGACAGTTCTTCCTACTACAAGAACAGAAAGAGAAAATTATTATGTAGTATATCCAGCTCAAAGACTTGCTGAGTGCAAGATTTACATCCTTGACTAGAGTGCTTGATAGTAAAGATAAGGTGGTGCAGAAGAATCTGGTGCCTAGTTCTCTAGATGAAGGAGAATATCTCCTTATTTAGTTTGTGAATCAGTGCAGTATACTTTCCTTCACCAATAAGGATTGGGAGATATGAAATATGGACTAGGAAGCACACCTCACCAAATTGAAGGTGTCTAACAAGGGTATTTTACCCTTTGATAGTTGAAGGTGTACATTTTTTTTTGTTTATGTAGATTTTTTATTTCAATGTACATATGCGGAAGTAGTTGATAATTTTGTAGTACACTTTTTCCATTTTTTATGGATAACAATGTTAGGAGGATCCACTTGATATTTCCTAAGGAAAAGATTGTTGGAAAATTTTGTTGTATAGGAGAGATGCGGTAAGGGGGAGCTACTCTTATGTATATACATATCAGTTAGGGGTGTATGTATGTATGCTTAGTGATCCCTTTTCCCTTGATGTCAAAGGGGGAGAATAGTAAAGGTGGAGAGTAGTTGGAGTAGTTTGAGCAGTTAGAAATTTTGGAGAGTGGGAGCATGTTGCCATCAATGACAAAGGGGGAGGTTGTTGGAAACATGGGCTTTGTCATTGGGAAATTGTTGGAAACATTAGCATGATTCAATGTATGAATGGATATTGATGAAAATGATAGTGTATGGTGTTTTCGTTGATGGAAAACCTTGGTAGAGATGCAGAAGTATTGATCCAAAGAAGACCAAAATTTTTGAGATTTTCCTGTCCCAGAGTGCATTTTTAGTGTTATAGTGAACCAATTTTGTGGTCTACATTGCTCCACTATGCAGAATCTTGTCAATATTTTTTGAGGTAATATTGATGCATTTTGGAGGTTTCTAAATCCAAATATTCAAGGTTGTATGTCTTCCGTAGTTCAAGATAATGTTGACAGAGTATCAGCTTTGCAATGATATAAAGTGTATGTTGGAATGCTCCCCATTCCACTGCAAATGAATATTTTTCTATGTGTTTTTGAGGAAGTGTTTACACATGTCAAAATTATGTGTGCTCCAAGTGGCAAGTCTTTTAGCGGTCCGTGTGTTGATTTATGAATGAATAGTTGGTTCATTTAGTTATGGCTTCACCAATTTTGTTATATGGTGTCAACATAAAGGTTTTCGGATCGTACAGAGTTGAAGTATGCAAGGAGTGGATTTATGAGAGTGATTATGGGTCATGCCGATCTATTTTTATGTTTTACATGTGTTGGTTTATTTTTCAAGGCATGTGTGTTAAAGCTTTAAGCCGACAGGCTACGTGATACACAATTCATGTAATTAGGCCAACCTAATTGATGTTTTGGTTGTTTGTAATATATATGAAAGACTAATTCATTGTGTGAAGGATGAGATGTAATGTATATGTGAGTGCAGGGTGTGTGTGTGTGATCTGACATAGTGTGAAGTGTAAAAGGTATAGTGGTGAAGTATGAAGTGTGTTAAGTCATTTTTCAAAGCTTAATTGGAACTATATCTTCTACATATTGTAGATGCATTACTAGTAGTTAATTTTGGTAGTGAGCCACCCTTTCTTCTATCCTTTTATATTCTAGGTAATGAGTCCTTGGCAATGAGCCATCTTTTCTAGACAGTGATTCCTTGGACAGCAAGTCCACCTTTTTGTATCAAACATTGTAACCGGTTATAATATATTGTGAGCTAATCCTCGTTGTGGTTTTTCCCTTTCTAAGGTTTTCCACGTAAATCTAGTGTTCTTGTGTTCTTTGATTTGCTGCATACTTTATATGTTCCTTTTTGTTACTATAATTTTCATGTGATGCTTTGAATGGATGTTTAAGTTGATATGGAGAATGAATTTCAATGAATATTGATTCACCCCCCTCTCAGTATTTTGGGTGTTCAACAAGGTATTGTAGATTTCAAGTTTATATCTCCTAATTTAACAATGATGACAATGCAAGGCACAAATGTCTTTGCAATGTTTTTTTGTCCATTCACCAAGACTTAGTCGTTTTGTGGGCAAAATCTATAAGTTCTAATCTTTCTTATTTTGCAATTTTTATTTCATAATTCTATATCAGTTTATATTAATTTTTAATTTTATTATTCTACCCTAGTATTTTGTTTAATCAAGTTATTGCAATATTATCCATTTCATACTTTGTCACTTGAGCTTGTACTTTGAGGTAATAGAGGGCTATTCACTCCCTGTAGACTCTTTTTTTTCCTAGAGACTCGAGAGCAGAAAATCCCCTCCTTTACACTTACATAAGCATATAATGTTTTGATTAGATTAAAGTCGGGAAGGGCCCATACCCTTTTACAAAATGGTCATAGAGGTCAAAAAGGGGGGATCACTTGACATGAGGTACCCAAAAAGTAAAATAAAAACAGCTATACAAAGACCAACAAAATTCAAAAAAACAAAATACATGGGAGAACTAGCCAGGGACCAAACCAACTACTAGTCACCTAGTAGCTTGAGGCCATTAATGGTTGTCATTCATTTGCTAGAAATTGCAATTTTTCTTCAAAGGACATGGGTTTCTTTTGTGCAAGTTGGTCCTCCTGAATATTGGGCAAACTAGAACTACCATCTTTCTTAGCCTTCTTCTTCGAATGCACAGCTTCCTCACATTCTTATAATGTTGTAGCACAAATTAATTGTAAAAAAAAAGAGATAAAACAAAATGAATGAATCGCATTTAACAAAACACAAATTTATATGGTAAAATCTTGACAATAGCAATAAAACATCTATGGGATAAAGGTACTAGTATTTTATTACTCAAAGGAAAAATTACAATCTTCATACAGTTGCTATTACAAATTGATTGTCTTTTGAAATTATAAAAACATATATTATCTTCCACATAATAACCATCATCAAACATTTTTTTTTTTAAATTCTCTTATAAAAACAATAGATTTTAAGAAGAAAAATTTAATAAGATCTTTGCTTTATATTATTGTCACAATCCAATACATATAGATATTATATGATCATTTCATAAAATTGTTAAAAAAGTGCTTGTACCTTGTTTTTTATTATTCACGGGCATATTACAAGCTAAATTTTCCAAAATTGGGTGTCCAGCAGAAACTCCAAAAAATTCTAACTAAAATGGACAAGGAGTCTGCAAGTACTTAAATTTAGAATAACGAATGTAATTTTTTGAAACCACTGGAATACCTATATGAAGATGTACACGTTAAATATGTTTAAAAAATTTAAGTCACAGTAATACATCAATAGTAACGTGTGATAGTGCTCTTCCACCATATATTTCTTGACCAATCCCAGTCTCATTCACCCGCAAAACTACGTTTGATGGGTTCTGGTAGTGCACCATATCAGACAGCCTTTAGCCTCTCATCAGATGCTCATGAACAACGTTTTCATTAGTCACTGCAATATTTGAAGAAATGGGTTGTTCTCCGAATGGATTACTTGTGTGCATCTCTTCTTCTGTAGATAGTGACTGCACTGCATTTGGAGGTAGAGAAGGGAGCACGGTTGTTCTACAGAGAGGACAACTATTGTGCGAATGCAACCACACATTAATGCATTCTACATGAAAGTTATGATTGCAGTTAGGCAATACCCTCAGTTTCTCAGACTGCGCATTCCACCCCTCCTTTGAGCTTCTCTGATTTGTATTCAAATATGGGAAGAGCATTTATACTTTCTTTATCCAAACCCATGGTCTTGGTAAGTGGAAAATCGTCTCCTGAAGAAGCAAATCCACTGCGCCTTCTTGAGTAGTTATACCAAACTTTTAGCAAAGCTAGAAAAGCCAATAGCATCAATACGACTGCTCCAGCTGACACACGAAATACATTCTCATCCTCCCATAATGAATCCATGATTTCCACAAACAATCAATGGTAGAAGTACAATTCAAGATTGGACTTAAATTTCGCTTGTGGAGAAAACTAATGGAAACTTTATAGGGGACACCATGGATGATGCAGGAGCATCCAGTGGTGTGAGGGCAATCTTGCATCACCCAAAAGATACAATTCAAGATTGGACTTAAATTTCGCTTGTGGAGAAAACTAATGGAAACTTTATAGGGGACACCATGGATGATGCAGGAGCATCCAGTGGTGTGAGGGCAATCTTGCATCACCCAAAAGATGATTTCCATTTTATTCCTGTTGTTTTCTTTTTGTAGATGTTTTTGTATTTCTGGATACCCTTTTCGTCAAATAAGAGTTTCCAACTTTCAGAACAGTTTTTCTACTTTTTCTGCTCCTGCTATTTTAGCGGGTTTGCATTTGAAGTCGTGGGAAGACAGAAATTTATGGGAAGGTTTAGGATGGAAAAATACACAGTCTGGTGAAAGAATCAGGTCAAGATCATTCACGACTTGAAAGTTATTCAAGTTCCAATTTCTACTTTTTGCCGTGAAAAACCTTCCGAGCTCAGTTTGAGGCACCAAATGATCCCAGATGGGCCTGGAAATTTGCAGAAACACCAAAGTAGTTTGCCAAAGGCCTACTTTGCTGAAAATTGTCTTTTCGAGAGCTTTCCGAAAAGGTATTATCATTGAAGATCCGATGGTCGGATTAAAAGTTATGGCTGCCGGAAGTTGGTGCAAATTTTAGAAATGTGCTAATTTTCAACTGTGAATTTAAACTTGAATTTCAAATTGTAATTTTGGCGCTAAACCATCAAAAATCTTATCTCGAAGGTTGTTTTTGGTTCCAAACCGAAAGGGGTCTATTTAGGGGCTTGTTTTTCTGATTTTTGGGTAACTTTTTGAAGAAATTCGCATGCTGCGAAAGGGGGATCTGGGTAATTTTCTGTAAGTTGGTAATTTGCATGTAATACAGAGCTTGGGGATTTGAGATCCTCTGCATGTAAGAAGTTCAATATTTATGAATAATATTTTGTGAGTGTATTTCTGTGTCTCGGGTTTGCTCCCTCGTCAGGTGGTATCAGAGCGGGTTTTCTTGAGCGTGTGAACATATCGCCGATCGTGAGGCAGTTTGCACCAGGACCATGGTTGTGGGTTCAAGATCTTCAAGATGCCTCCAAGAGTGATGCCTGGTAGGCGTGGTGGTGCCAGAGGTGTCCGAGGTGGTAGAAATGCTGATGGAAGAGATCCATTGGCAGCCGAGGGTTTCAGAGCCCTCCAGAGACAAATTGATGCGTTGCAAGAATAGATGAGAAGAGGGTTAAACCCAGGAAGGAGAGGAGAAAGTGAGGATGAAGACGAGGTGGAAGATTCAGATGTAGAAGAAGAAGAAGAATTGATCGATCAAGATTAGATGCGGTTGATAAGGGCCATTTCAAAGATCGGAAAAAGACCCAAAATTGAAGTCCCCAGTTATTCCGGAAGTCTGAACCCAGAGGAGTTGATCGATTGGATCAACGAGCTAGAAGAATATTTCTCGAAAAGGAAGAAGTAGAGGACCAAATCGGGTTAAGTTTGCAAAAACAAAGCTAAAGGTCCGCCATTGACATGGTGGAAAGAGGTCCGGGCTTGGAGAGAAATCAAGAGGAAAAAGGAAAGATCAACAGCTGGGATCGCATGGTGGAGAAACTGAAGAAGCGCTTCATACCAAGATCTCATGAATTAAGTCAAGAAATTGTAAGGGTTGAAGCAAGGAAGCTGCATCCGCGGAAAGAATACACGTAATATTTTCACAAGATGATCATCGGAACGGGCCATGCGCAAGCCAACAAGGAGAAGGTAGCCCTGCTATCTTACCGGGTTACCGCACTACATTCAAGAGAGCTGTTCCGGCCTTAATGACCACCATTGAGGATGCATACCAGTTTTCTCCTAAAGTTGAGGGAGAAGTCGGACAAAAGATTTGACAAAGAAGCAAAAGGTCAGGTGGAGGTCAAAGTGGGAAGAGGTGAAGTGGCATCTTTTGGGAGCCGTAAATGAGATGAAAGAAAAAATGGCGATGTGGGTAACTAGTCGTGAACTTAGGGAATGATAACTGGTTACCACCATCCTCGCGGATCAAAATGCGGTGATCAAAGAGGTAGAGGACGAGGAAGATTCCACGCCCCGGAAGAGGTGGTTTCG
>VDFB02308314.1:0-21906 GCA_007258455.2 Sequoia sempervirens | reverse complement strand
TGGCCATTGGCTTTATCTCTTAAAACATCTCTATTTTCCACCAATAAAGCGTGCTTGTTATTAAAATGAGCCCTTTAGTAGGCTGCCCTGATAAATGTGAAGTTCATTAAGTAGAAAGCTAATACATGTGCCATTTGTGTCTCAGACTATTTTATTTTGTTATAGAACCCATCTGCAGGTTACAATTGGGCAAATTGTTGTGTCAATAGTTCATTTCATGAGATGCCATATGCTAATGAATAATAGTAAGAAGGTTATGTATTGATTCAAGCTCATTCAGTAAAGTCTATCCATGTGTTCAAGCTTCCAAGGACCAAGTAGTGACTGATATTTAATTTTATTACAGCATAGAGACTTGACTGCTTATGTCAGGACTTTTAGTGGTTACTTAATACAGGCTTGGGAATTGATAGTTGTAATTGTCTGCAGATTTAGTGGGAATGATTCCTTTTTTTTATGATGTTGAAACTATATTTATAAAATGATTTCTGTACAGATATACTTTTTCTTACACTGTAGACACTTCTCAAATTTACGTCTCTATGCTGCACACAGTACAGCATTGTCAGGGCTGATCTAGTGTGTGATGATGCTGCCTGTGATTGTTTTTTGTTCTGTCAGATTATGTTTTTTAGTCTGTTGCTTTGAATGTGTCAAATCTTGCAACAGAAATATATCTCATTGAATTCTTGGTATGATAGGAAAAGGCACATTTTTGTTCACCATATACCTTTTTTTTTTCTTTCTCCAATTTGTGGTGATGACAAAATGGTTGAAATGATATAATGAAAGGTTGTTTAGAAGGGCTGACATTAGAGTGTGGGGACCCTCTGAAAATAGACAGATAATTTTTTAAGCCAACTGGTGCATTATTTAATTAATTTTTTATTTTTTCTGAGTGTTTGATAGGCGGGCAGCAGGCTGTCCCTGGGATGGCAGGCTGTTCCTGAAAATAACTATTGTTTCTGGAACGTTTCTGGGACAGCAGTTGGTGTTTTTGAGGGGTAGGTGATGGCAGGGGCACATTTCTGAGGAATTCCCGGAACATCCCTGGTACAGGTATACATCCAAAAGGGCAGGGGACGTGTTCCCAGGGAACATAGCATGTAATACAATTTTTTTTAAGCTCAAATCAGACTTTTGACCTAAAAAAAGAGCCAGTTTGCATTTGAGCAACAAAGATGAGAAGTGTCAAAATATGAGGGGCAGGTGGCCACCTAATGATATGTTTAAAAAGCCACCTAATGATATGTTTAAAAAATCAATAGGAGTGTTTAAAGGACAAGGTCACAGGGAAGCAACTCAAATCCTCCCAAAGGCTCAAAAGGCATTTTAAACATGACGTGCAATAATGTGATTTCCCGGGAGTTGAATGCAGACAATTTCTGTTTCAGCAAAAGAGCAAATCAGATTGTGAATTAGCTGAAAGCCATCTTTTTTACACCCCATTCCAAGTAAAACTTTTCCAAAAGCTCAGCTGTGACATGGCATCCATACATTGGTGTCAACTAATATTATACTTAAGTTACTGCTCTTATCAACATAATAAGGGGAAGAATTTTGTATCATATCAGCAGGCCTTACATCTAGTTTATATTTGGGAAATGAATTAATTTCTGGTTTTGTTTCCCTATTCTTACCATTTGTTTATGGTTGTCATTTAGTATTTTTTCCATAGGGCCTCTTCACGAGCCATGGTAGGTTCAATATAATTGTCCCTAGTACAAAAAATACCAGGAAGAGTAATACTAAGATTCTTAAAGAGAATATAGCGTTAGAGAACAGTACATTTTTTCTAGTCACAATTAAGTGTTGTCTAGTTGGTAGTACCCTAGTTTATTTATTAACACATTTATTACCTTCAAACATACTGGTTGCATGATGCATGTTGGCCTAGTTGCATTTGTTTTTGTAGTTATTACTTATTTCACTACCCATGAGTAAGCATGGATGTTCCAGAAAATTTAGAACTGTAAATGCTTCACATTATTGCATGTTATTTTTATTATGATTTTTCAGTCATGCACGGGGCTATTACATCTAAAGAGTCGTAGGGGAATTTACCTGACTTTATAATGCCGATGGAAAAACACACTCTGTGCATAAAAACTCTTAGGTGTCCTGGTGGCATTGTTTTATTGTTTGAAGGGTCAGAGTGGAAACGTTATGTGTTTAAGGGCTTGTCAAAGACATGGAGCTAATTCTGATCATGTATAGGGAAAATACATCTCAAGATCCATAAGAAGGTTTGTCTGACTATTCGTGCACAAGTGGAGGGGCATGCCCTACATCTATTGGTTTATAACCCCCCTTAGATGTCCTAGTGACAGTGTCTTACTGTTTGACAGCTCTGAGTGCAAACTTTATTTATTCAAAACTTTTATTTTCTGTGGAGATACTTAAGAAAATACAACACCTCAAATTAAAAAGAAGTATACAATGACAAGGAACATGAGGTAAAGGATATGTTTTTCTGTTATAAATATCAGGTGTCTCTTAGGAAATTATAAAAATCCAAAGATGGCAGCACTCCTTAAATTCAAACTTTCTTTAATAAATAGTGTGATTTGCTAAACAATATATAATATATCACATCACCTTGGATACCTTACGATTACGAGGGTTAATTAATGTGTAATGTCCCCTTTTCAGGCTAAATCTATGGAGAAGAAGATCTCTAGCTTGATCCAATAGAGCAAGTGAAATAAAAATGATTAAGTGGGCCCAATCACTTTATATTATTTTAGGTCCTATGTAATGCCGAAAAAGTGCTTTTTACACTTAAAATGTAATTCAAAAAGGGGCCTTTTGATGTAATTTAAAAGTATATTTTAAATAGCTGGAGGGAAAAAGAAAATAGCGTACCCAAAGTAAAGTGCCTTTAAAAGAGAAGTCAAGGGTCACAGTAAAGCATTTGATTTTGTCATTTCACTGTCTTCCAGTTTGGAGTTTGAAGCATTCAAGGATGAAAACCCTTGGTTTAGGAGATCCAGAGAACGAAAACCCTCTTAGTGTCCATATCTGGATTTGACGATGAAAATTCTCTTATCCATTAGAGGTGGTTACACTTGGGAATCACAATTGTGCTGAATTTCTGAAGATTATATGAGGATTTTAAGTCATTTTCAGTTTGCTATAATGTCACTACAGTACGTATGTGTTGATTATTTAATTATTTGCTGTTAATTGATTGTTTCTAGCTATTTAGTTCATGTTTACAGCCCTCATAATTGCTGCACCCAGCATTTGATCATTGTTTTCAGCTATATTTAACGTTGTGTCGAGGGTTTGGATTATTTTGCTGCTGTTATGATTAATTTCAGTCATTGGATGTGCCGTTTTGGTGGTTTTTAGCCTTCAATTTCACTCCTTGTGCCGCCATAAAACTGTTTGCTACTTTGATTTGACAAGGGTTTAAGGGTAGTTTATCATTTGCTGCTGATTGACAGAGGTTTTCAGTCAATTTCTGCCTTTCAAGAAGGGTTTTCAGATCTGTTTTCCATATATTGTAGACTATCCAGCCACACTACATTGAAAAGGTTGCCATACAACCTATTTGAGCCAGCCACTATCATTTACCAGGGTTTAGACCAGCTGAAATATCATTTCCAGCTTACATTTGCACATTTTTTGAGGGTTTCTACCTGCCGTATAGTTGTACATTCTGTTGTAAGTGTATTTGCTGATTGTATAAGCTGGAATCCAATAAAGACCTTCATTAATTGATTGCCGGCCTTTACAAGAGTTGAACTAGGGTTTGGAACTATTGAAAGTGAATTGTTTCCAATAATTTTAAACTTGAAGTCAGATCTACTATGTACAAATGAATTATAAAGTCTAAATGAGGGTTTCAACTTCATAATAGTCTCTAAATAACTCAGATCTTCCCTCAGTTAATTTATAATCCATGTTGGAGTAATACACAAGGGTTTCATACATTTCCAGCTGTCATACATCAGTAAGTTGATTAGTTTTCAGTCTTTGAGGTTTCATATTTCATAACAGCAGCGAGGACAGTTGCATTTGCAGAACTAGTGTGCATTTTGATTGATAAGGGTTTGCAACTTTGACATAATAATTAACATTAATTTTTTGTAGGGTTTGGCACCTACATTTGGTTTTGTTCATTATTCTAGCTTGCACATGTTTGGTAAATCATCTATTTCCTAGAGTTGTCTGATTGGGGACATTATTGTGGTATTAGAGTTTTTATTTTGCCAGCTTGTGTGGAAAAAGCTAATTTTTGTATTCAGATCTTGTCTTGATGGATGGTAGTGAATACAAATATTATCAAAGAGAAATAAGAAAGGAAGGAAAATTCATGGGTGATTGAGACAAGAGAAGAAATGAATTTTGTAGGAAACTATTCGTTGAAGTCAGAGGGATTTAGCTAGGGAATTTGAAAATTCCATTAGAGAGTCTATGTTAGTGATGTAGAAGAAAGCCAACCCTCATACACAAATTCCCAACTACATAAGATGCATTCAGAAATTGTTTGCAACAACAACAGAAATCTGCAACAAGTATCCCTTCTTTGTTCATTCAAATCTCCTGAAAATTTATGGATTACAAAACATATCTAGAATTAAATTGTGTGCAGCCATATGGGCTGATGTAAATCATTACAAATCTGATGAGACTGAAATATAACAGCAACAATCAAAATACAAATGTCTCCCTCAATCTAGCTTCTTTCCCAAGCTTCTAGCTCCTTCAACCTGCAAACTTTCATAGGAAACTTTTGCTGCAATAAACATCTGTATCGCCAATTCTCTTGCTGCTGGAAAAACTTTTCAAACCTGCAACAAAATGTCTTCTTCCTCTCTCCAAGAAAAGACACACCTCCTTCCAAATCTGAAAGAAACAACCAAACCACAAATTGCACAAAACAAATGCAATAAGGAATCATAGGATTTCTATTATCTCTGAAATAAAATGAAATTACAACATCGCATTCCTCATCATATGGGCTTGTTGATTACATCATATGCAATAACTTGGAGTTACAATCCTCTAGGAAGTTTGGCAGCATCCTCTTATGCTAAACTTCAACTCCAAAAAGCCAACTTCTCATAGTGACAAGGCATCAATATATAGAATTTTGAGGATGAGAATATCACTATGGTATTCCAAAACAACATACATATACCTCCTTGGAAAACCCACACCCCTTTTGTGAATAATTCATGAAAATAGTGAAAATTATTTATTGCTCACATAACCCTCACATGGGTGCCTAACTCATGGCCAATCAAATTTGGTCAATCTGGTGTGCTTCATTATTCTTCGACAACTCTAAGAAAGAACATGCACCGACATGCAAACTTGGGCACCCCAACATGCAAGAGCATGCAAATCATACAAATAAACATGCAAGGACATGCATCGATGTGTGGTCCCCACCTTGAAATGGACGCCTAGGCTAGAATATTCCTCCGGGATGCCCTTGAAATATTTACCAAAGTAAATTCACCTCCAAAATTACGATTACAAATTACCATAGGGGAAAATTACAATATTTGGAAATTAAAATAATTAATTCCCCACACATTAGCCCTTATTGAAAATACAAAATAAAGCAAGGAAATATTTTTGGTTGATGCAAGATTGTCGATGACCGTGGATGCTCTTGCATCAGTTAGAGATAACATGGGCTTTATAGCAGTTAAATCAAAATCAAAGTGCCTTCGGACTAGTCCAAAACATTATAAGAGAAGGAAGTAATTCAACCAATGATAGGGTTTCAATCAACCCCCCTTCTAAAACCTTTTGGGCCAAATTCCTACAAAGGGAAGAGGATCAAGTGGAAGAGGAACAACAATCTCATGCTCACATAATGAATGATATGGACAAATATCATGCGGAACATAATGCTCTTAGTCATTCGGTCCATAATGATTTGTCTTTTTGTTTATTCTTTGATTTAAGGATGAAGAATGGGTCTAAGAGAGGAAGAATACATCAACAAGAGCCAAAGAAAATGTTCCCAAAGAAAGGAGAATAGTCAAAACTAGAGCTACAAGAAATTGTGAAGGAACAGACCATTGTTTAGGAATAGAAGGGATTAAACATACAAGAGGAAGGTAAAGATCTTTTGTTAGAAGAAGATGCTTTATAAACTTCAAACGATTGCATATATCAACAAAATATTGATGAGGTTGAGGAAAATACATCACTTGTTGGATGCAAATAGTCCAAGATAGAAGAAGATGCATTGAAGTATGAACTATCCTTTGATCTTCCAAAGGGTGAGTCATTGTTGTATGTGATTGGTTTTTTGAGTAGCTATGAGGATGTGCATGCAATTGATGAGAATATCGTGGAAATCCTAACTTGGGATTTTCAAGTCACAAGGATGGAAGTGTTGAGGATAACTCAACAATTTCTATCATGGAAAAAGAAGGTGAGCACTTTGTTTATAGTCCAAGATATGAAAAGGATGGCCATATTTTAGATTTTTTGCTCCATACTATGTCATTACAAGATTCTTGTCATCATGGAAAGCATTCTAAAAGGGGTGAAAAGGGTGAAGGATACAACTTGTAGTATAGTGCATATGAATTTTTTTGATCCAAGAGCAAAATTGCAAATGCTCGTGCTCCCATATCGAGTAGCTAAATGATTCTATGGGTTTGATATAAAACCCTCCAAAAGAAAAGAAAAATTGTTTTCCATATGGGATCTAGGTGATCTTTTGAGGTGCAAAAATGATATAGGGTTTGATGAGATCAATGTCACTATTTCTAGTGAATTTTTCATCTCATGCATTTGGATATATGGAAGGCTCATGAAAAACATATAAGATATGTTGTGAACTCTAACAAAGTTGTGAAGGATCAGTGCTCATGGTTCATAGGTCACGCCTTGAAGCCAAGTTCTACACTCAAAGACAAGGTTATAGATTATCACCTAATAGATATAGTCATAGTTGTTAGGACAATGAGATGCTTGATGTTAGAAGGTGATAAGAAAAATAGATGTCGTTTTTGATATTCAATAATTTTTGTCTAAGCATGGTGTGGTGTTTTTGAAATCAAGCTTCAAATAGTTTTGCCCCCCTTAGAGATTTCACAATAGATGAGATACTCCAAAATGGATTCACCATTCCCTGCATCATGAAGGCGCAACATTTGACCACATTAGGTGAATAAGGTATGTGATGACATCTTTGTCATGGGTCTAGGAGAGATTGACATAGTATTGGGTATGCAATGGTTACATTCTATTGGAGAGTTCACTGTGGATTTGATATCCAAGGAAAAAGAGGTAGTACTTTGAGGCATTGAAGATGGAGTTTAAAGAGTTGTCATGGCTAAGTGGATGGAACACTAATTGGTGACAACCACTACTTCATCTATAGGTGAGACACTTGATCATGTTGGTTTTGGTCTATTTTTGATTAGCATAGTATGGTGTTTGATGTTATACCCCTAGGATTGCCACGAAGTAAAGGATTTCATTAAGAGATATGGAAGAAACATGTTGGAGATATCCTTCTTATTGAAGAAGTAATTGGCATCATGAACATGATTTAAGGTGTTCATAATAATACTCGAGTATTGCAGCAAAAGCTTGGTGGTGAGCTCATTTGTTGCATACCCTTGGCCTTGTGGGAGTTTGAGGGTGTCCTCAAGCATTTGGGAGAAGGCATAATTCGTTATCACATCAAAGAGGAGCATATTGTGAATTGGTTGCATTCCTTGCCTAATCCTAGTCAAGAGTGGAAGGTTCAATCATGGAACTCATCATGCCCCCACCTAAGGTTTGCTTTCATGTTGGTTTGAATAAGCTAACTAATCATGCACACTTTTATGTTATTTCTCTTCAAGTGGCCACTTTGTTTTTCAAGAAAGTTATTAAGTTACATTGTAAGAACCCTTGCTTATTCTGCCCTGAATTTTTCAGTTTGTGTCGTTTGACATTTTGTCAAACACTTTGCATGCAATTTGATTTTCTGAATATGTTGAGGGTTTTGGATGTCTATTTGCAATTTATGCTTTATGTTTTGATTAGCAATGACATAAAATAACACCATTCAAACATATATTGAAATACAACAAGAGAGAACATAAAAAACTCCTTAATACTCCTTAAAAGCAAAGTATATCAGACTTAACAAAGTTCTGATCTGAGTACAATAGCAAGCCATACATGTCTGATTTTCACACCAAAAGAGAGTTTATTGACGAGGCAAACATACCGGTTACAAAGAAGAAATATTGGACATTAAGAGCAATGTTGTGAAGAAGACAATGGCTGGATATGGACTGATTTTCTGAGTATTTTCAGACCAGCAACTCCTCAATGCAAATCTGGAAATGAAGCTCCAAAATGATGCCCTGGCAATGACCAAAACCTCTCCAATGCAAAACGGCTAGGATAAATGTGAAACCCTAGAAACCCTGGTTGAAATATGTCCAAATGATGCCAAATGTAGCCTCCAAACCCTAGCTCCAGCAATCTGCAATAGAAGTACTGAAATCTAGAACCTAAATCTGCAATTTCCTCAAAACCCTATTCGCCCAAAATGGAGGAAAATTGATATCAAATCTAGAACAGCTCTAAAAATTCTGAAACCACTTTTAAATGATGACAATAAGACCCTAGATTTGGCCGCCCAAGATAGAAAATGCATGTGTGACACTTCAAATCTGTAACTTAGCTCTAAAAATAGGCTCAAACCCTAGCTGGAAATGACCTCAAACAGTTGAATAACCTGCAAATATGCCCAATAGTGAATCTTGGATGAATCCACCTCACAAGTAGGATTGGGTTTTCGTCCTACCTACAAATCTCCAAGGGTTTTGTCAGAGTTGGCTGCAACTGAATACTCAGCTGAAGATAGAGAGAAATCAAGTTTGTCAAATGCACAATATGAGCCTCAAGAATGATAGAAGTCCCTTTTATAAACCTTTTCCAAAGGAGGTGGACTTCAAACTCACTTTTAATGGTTTTTAATAAAGTCTCATCTCAAACCCTAGGCGTCCCACCTAGAGGAGAAATACTTTATTTTTAAGTTGCTTTTTTGCTTTTTCCCCACTAAGTCACTTTTATAATTTTTTTATTAATTTTTCTAATGTGACTTAAAATAATATTATAACATAAAGGCTCAAAATAAAATATTTATTTTTCCCCTTGGCCAAATAATAAAATAATTTTTTCCCCTTTATCTCCATTGGCCAATAATATAAAAATATAACCAGCTGCAGCAAAACATTCCCTATCCAACTGGATTAGCCTATGGGAATGGCTAATAGGCTAATCAACCTCCTAACTGGTGATCGCTTCGGAAATGGGGACATGGCATACATGGATTGCTTAACAATGTTATGGATAATAGAGATAGTGGACACCATAGTGCTTTTCAATGGGAGTTGTTCCACTTGATGGGTATAGGATCCAAACTCTATGGGGATTACAGCATGATTCATAATGTTGGCACGATAACACTTGAGCATCCTAGTTTGCATAGATCCCATATTGCTTTTTGGAAAGAGTTGTTTCACTTGATAGGAACATAATCCAAACTCTATAAACATTGCAACATGATTCATTTGTGTTGGCATTGTGCTACTTGAGCATCCTAGCTTGCATTTGTTTGAGGGCAAGCAATTCTTGGAAGGATAGACTATTATGTCCCCTTTTTAGGATTAGATCCATGGAAAAGATCTGTAGCCTACCCCTTTTTCCCATAGGCTAAAGGCAAAAGAAACAAAAATACTCTTAGTTTAAGTGGGCCTGATCACTTTATTATTTTAGGTCTTATATAATATTTAAAAGGTGCTATTAACTCTTTATTCAAAATGTAATTCAAAAAAGGGCATTTGGATGTAATTTATAAGTACATTTTAAATACTTGGAGGGCAAAAGCAAAGTAAATAAGAAAAAAATAAAATAGAGGACTTGAAGTAAAGCACTTATAAAAGAGAAGTCACAACTTACATCAAAGCATCTGATTTTTGTCATTTCACTATTCCTTCCAATTTGGAGTTTGATGTATTCAAGGATGAAAACTCTTGGTGTGCAGATCAGGAGGACAAAAACCCCCTTGGTGTTCATATTTTGATTTGAGGACGAAAACCTTCTTATCCATTAGAGGTTGTTCCATCTGGGAATCACAACTTTGCTGAATTGTTGGAGATTATTTGAAGTTGATGAGGGAAGAAACCAACCCCCATTCACATACTCACAACAATTTGACAATTCAACTTAGAAATGGTTTGAAACAACACAAAATTCTGCAAGAAGTATTCTCCTTTGTTAATTCAAAATCTACTTCAATTACATTACAAGAAAGCATTTCTGAAAATACATTTTCACAGCCATATGGGCTGATGAAAAACATTACGAATCTGATATGAAACTGAAATATGACAGCAAAAAACAAATACGAAATGGTTTCACTCAATCTCTCTTCTTTCACTCGATTCTAGCTCCTTCAACCTGCATTCATCATTAAAAATCACTGCTGCAAACAAACCATGAAATCATTAATCTTCTTGCTGCTGTAGCACACCTCCAAACCTGCAACAAAAATGTTTTCTTGGTCTCTTTCAACCTTCTTTCAGTTGAAGCTCTCAAGCTCCCTTCACACAAACTTCACTAGCTTACTATCTCCCAAAACATGGAGCTCACTAGCTCCCTAAAACATGGGCTTCTATGCAAATAGAAATCTGCAACAATGGAGTCTTCAAATCCTGTCTTCAATCCGGCACCATCTCCCCATTTCACCTACAAAAACTCCCAAAGCCCCCTTCCCAAATGACAAAGCCTGAATATATAGATTTGTGAACGAGAAAAACCACTATGGTTTTCCAAAACCACAAGAAAAACACTTCCTTGGAAAACCCATGCTCATTTGGAGAAATAATCATAAAATAATAAAATTAATCAATGCTTACATGGCCTTCACATGGGCACCTAAACCATGGCCAATCAAATTTGGTCAATAATGACACCTTTGATTCTTGGCGGCTCTGATGGCTACAAATACGGACATGCAACAAACATGCAAAGCTTGTGGCACAAACATGCAATTGCATGCAAGGCATACAAATTAACATGCAAGCACATACACCCCAAGTGGTCCCCACCAAGAATGGGACGCCCAAAAATAGTATTTTCCCAATTATGCCTTAAAAACATTTACTTCAACATATTTCCTCCAAAAATTACATTTACATATTACCACAAGGGAAAATCACATTATTGCAAATTAAAATATTTATTTTCCTTATATCTTAGCCCTTATTGAAAATGACAAAAATAAATTAGCAATATTTTTGGTGATGCAAGATCGCTCGTACCCCTAGATGCTCCTGCATTAGAAGTCATTTTCAGTTTGTTACAATGTCACTATAGTGCCACTATAGTCCATATGTGTTTATTATTTTATTATTGGCTGTTATTTGATGTTTGCAACCATCATAATGGCTGCTCCCAGCATTTGAGCATTGTTTCCAGCCATATTCAATGCTACGCCTAGGGTTGTGAGTAATTTCAGTCATTGGACCTGCTTTTTTTGGTGATTTCCATCCTCCAATTTCACTCCTAGTGCCACCATACATTTGTTTGCTACTGATTTGATAAAATTTTCAGGGCAATTTACAATTTACTGCTGATTTATAGAGGTTTTCAGTCAATTGCTGCCATTGAAGAATGGTTTTCAAATCTGTTTTCCACATATTCCAGACTATCCAGCTGCTGCCACATTGGATAAGGTCACCATATAGCATGTTTGACCCAACCACCATCATTTACCACTGGCCAAAACATCATTTCTAGCTTGCATTTGCACATGTTTTCGAGGGTTTCTGCTTGCAGTATAGTTGTACGGTCTATTGTAAGTGTATTTGCTGATTATTCATAAGCTGGTATCAAATAAGTATGTTCTTTAATTGTTTGCAGGTCTTTACAAGTGCTGAACTAGGGTTTGTAACTGCTGAAAGTGAATTGTTTCCAATAATTTTGAGTTGTCATTTATCATAGAAGTCAGATCTACTATGTATGAATTATAAAGTTTGTATGAGGGTTTCAACTTCGTAACAGTCCTTAAATAGTTCAGATCTTCGCTCATAGTTATTTTATATAATCCATATTGGAGTAATACACAAGGGCTTCATACATTTCCAGCTGTCATACATGAAGTAAATTGATTAATTTTGAGTCTGAGGGTTTCATAATTCATAACAACATTGAGGGTGGTCGGATTTGCAGTTCATGGTATGCATGTTGATTGATAAGGGTTTGCAATTTTGACATTTTGTTTATCAATATTATTTTTCAGCAGGATTTGACACCTACGTTTGGTTTTGTTCATTCTTCCAGCTTGCACATGTTTGATAAATTGTCCATTTCCTAGAGTTGTCAGACTTGGGCATTGCATAATACCATACAAATCATGGATTGCTTTGCTGAAGTGTGCTTTATAGATGCACAACTTAAGTCTAGAGAAGCCTTAACAACCTTGAAGAATTTATCAAAAAGATGTTTTGAGAGAAAAGCAAGCAAGCATTGGAGACAAATTCAATAAATGGCAAGAGAAAGGTTTGCTGTGCTGTGATTAGATCAGAAAGTAAAATGGTGAAAACATAAATTTATAGAGATGATCAGCCATTTGTAAACTAACCTTCAATTACAAGATTAATAAATGCATCCACACTTGCTACTAGCTTTTATAAAGCACAATGCTATGTTTTAATTGCACATTTATTTCACAAAGTACTTTTATAATTATGTATATATGACTTATTGTTACCAGTACCAACATTATACTATATCGACATTTTTTAGTATCTTTTGGTATAGAATTTCATACATCTGTAAGTTAAATGGTTATAGGTAATTTCGTCTTAGCAATGTGTATACCAGTTCCATTGTTCATTTAATCATGTGAATTGGATATGTGTAAATACAAAAACAGAAAAAAGGCAGGGATTGTTGTCACAGGACTTGTGTTCCATACTGAAATTTCATTTGTCAGAATTCTTTTCATATGAAAGTAGTTCCTTTGATGATTTAATAGAAGTCTTAATCATACAAATCATTGTTTCTCCACATTTGAGTTTCTTTTATGCATTCATATTGCATTCCAATTGTCAATTCATTTCATATTTTATGGTCTTTGAGTTGTGCATGTGAAGCAATGGAGAGGCTCATAGACATTGTCATGTTATATGGAAACTTTGGAAATGAAAACCAGTTATCTGAATAACCATAGTTTAATTATCAATAGAGGTGTTTAAACTAACTCAGGTTAATCTTTTTAAATGTTATTCATTAACATCTAATAAATTAGTAGCAACTAACATAATTTTTAATTTTCAAAAGGCAAATGTATATTAATACTGCTTTGGCTAAATTAATATTATAAGTATTATTATAAGCAGTTAATGACTCCAAGTAGCTTAGAATTAATACTCTTAACCTTTAAATTTCAAGCGATTGAAGTAGTTGCATTATTGTTACAGCCCTATAAAACCAATCTTTGTGGGACTGTTTTCTTGTGTTTCTTTGTCTTTGCTTGTCAAAAAGGTTGCAGATAAGAACTAAGTGTAATAGTTATCTCTTTGAGGTTTGTCCTTGTCCGAAGTATGGCTGCCATAAGGTTGTCTTCTCCATCAGTGAGGCCATTTATAAGAATAAGAAATGATGAAAGACAGTTCAAGAGGTAGCTAGCTTGACTAGGTGCTTGTGGAAGTGGATAGATCATGTTGGAGTGCCTATCCCATAAAGATGTCAAGGTGAATTTATCCTTCAAGTGACAAAGATGAAGAGAGAATGTGCGTTGGATTGGTTTCTCACCACTCTAGTGGTAGATACAAGTAAAGCACATGCTTGGCAGCATCCATTCATCTTTAAGTGACAAACACTCTCCATATGCGTGCCTAGGTTTTCAATGACAGGTTCCTAATGGCAAGATCATAGGAATGGCACACCAAACATGATAAAAAAAAAGGTTTAAGTGAAAAAGACATAATAGCTGCATGCTTTGGGCTAGACATGATAACCTTTTAGTGGCAAGAGAGAGGGAATGGTGTGCCTAAGTATGCAGAAAGGTGTTTCAAGTAGCAAGGATATCAAAAACTTGTGCCTATGTGCATAGTACCATAGTTATAGGACTCAACCAAAACTTGCAAGACTTGGTTAGTCCTAGAGACCCGTATTCAATAAAGACATGGCCTTTAGACTGTGTGCTTTAGTTGTTCAGCAAAAAATATCCTTTTGCAAATGGGACCTCCTTAAGCAAAATGTGACCTCCTAAAGCGAAAATGTCTCCTATCTGCAATTTCTGTGTCGTTATCTCCCTTCATGATTGGTCACTTGCAATATTAGAAAACTCTACAAAATGCCATTCCTTTTGCCCATGACTAGAAATTATGCTCTTCTTGTGTCGACATAAAAACATGACCATATGTGACTAGGAAAAAATCAAACACAACTGGTATTTCATGTGCCCTGGCCCCTATCTATGATATTTTAGTACAAATTGCACATGCCATTTCGTGTGTTTCCTTCAAACTCATGGCCTACTTGAAGAATGAGAGAGCAATCGAGCAATTAATTTAAGAGGGAAGGCATGCATATATACAAAGAAAGTTGGTTATTTACCAACCTTGATCGGGCATCCCTGATCAATAACTATGTAGGTAGTTATTTATTATTATAATGATGTAATAATAAACTAATCTAACACCCCCCCTTATTACATCATATGCCCAAGAGACCAAAGCATGAAAGTTCGGAAAGCCTCAAACTTGATAGCTGCAAGTGATTTGGTAAACATGTTTGCACGTTGCTCTTGAGTTGGACAAAACTAGAGCTGTATATTCTGTTGCTGAACATGCTCACGAATGTCATGGCACTAAACCTCAATATGCTTGGTACGCTCATGAAAAATTGGATTGCGAACAAGCTTCAACACACTCTGATTGTCGCAAAACAAAGTGGTAAGACTTGTATTAGGAACACCCATACCTGTCAAAATGCGATGTAACCATATCGCCTCGCAGACAACCCCCCTTGAGGCACGATATTCTACCTCTGTGGAAGAGCGAGCAATAGTGTTTTGCTTCTTGCTCCCCCAAGAAATCAAACCAGATCGGAAAAAGAAAATGAAGCCTGAAGTAGACTTCCTATCATCCACTGAACCTGCATAGTGCACATCCGTGTATCCATATAATGACAAATCTGCATTATGCTTATATTCCAAGCCATATGCCACTATACTACGGATGTATCTCAAAACCTCTTTGCTTCCTTCCAATGTACAACCTTAGGTTCCTGCATAAACCTAGAAAGATAATTGACAACAAAACTGATATCTGGTCTGGTATAGGTTAGGTAGATGAGACTCCCAATCAATTGGCGATAAAGAGTAGCATTCACTTGAGCAGATGGATCGTGGCCGGAAAGTTGCAAACTTGTCTCCATGGGGGTCGACATAGGTTTGCAATCCTCCATGCGGAATCTCTCGAGTAGTGTCTTGGCATATTTCATCTGAGAAACATATATCTGACTGTTTGAGATTATTCTTTGTTGCATCAATCATTTGCGGAGAACTCCTTGTGATGACTAGATTGTCGACATAAACAACCAAAATGACAATCTCCCCCCCTTGCTCTTTGAGGTAGAGATTGGGATCATATGGATTCCTGATGAATCCATGGTTAAGGAGATACTAATCGATCTTGATATACCAGGCTCGAGGAGCCTATTTAAGACCGTAGAGGGATTTGATGTGTCTGCATTGTTGCTGCCCAGGTGCAGTGTATCCCGCTGGTTGAGTCATATAGACTTCCTCCATGAGATCTCCATTAAGGAAGGCTCTCTTAACATCCATTTGGTGAACTATCCGCCCAAATTGCGTTGCCATAGCCAACACCATACAGATAGTCTTGATCTTTGCTGTAGGGGCGAAATTTTCATCATAATCAATGCCTTCCTTCAGTGCATAGGCCTTAGCCACAAGTCGTGCCTTATACTTGTTAATGCTATCGTCTGCCTTGTATTTGATCCAGAAAACCCATTTGCAGCCGATAGCCTTCTTCCTTGGTGGAAGATCAACAAGTTCCCATGTATTGTTCCTCAAAAGGGCTTGATAATTAGCATCCATAGCATCTTTCCAAGGTGGTGACTCAAGAGCTTGGTGCATTGTTTTAGGTTCAGAACTCTAGAGAATCGTACACATAAGGGCCATAATCACTTCTTCACAAGACTTGCTGCTAGTTTTAGGCGCATGAAAAGATGTATCAACAACAACATCTTTTGCATCCTTGATGGTAGTATAATGCCACTTAGGAATCTTCTTGTGTATAGAAGACAAGGACAGAGGAGTGAGAGGAAACTCATCCAATGGATACAAAATGTCATCAGGAGTGCCTTCATCAACTTCCTTCTCTTCAGCAACCTTCCGTTCTTCTGCAATTTCCTCATCAGCAGGTTTAAGTAACTGTAGTGCGTGGGAACATACAAGTGATGGAGAGGAAGAGGTGTTGTTGCCAAATTCCTTATCAAAGACTACATCCCTGCTAATGTACACCTTTTTGATTGCATCCATAAGCCAATATCCCTTGGATTCTGAGCTGTATCCAAGAAAGATACACTTGATAGACTTATCATCCAATTTTGCTCTTTGAACCTTGGGGACATGCATGAAGGTAGTACATCCAAACACTTTGAAATGTGAAATAGAGGGCTTTTTTCTAGTCCAAGCTTCTTCTGGTGTGATATTATCAAGCACTTTGGTGGGTGCTCGATTCAACAAATACACTGCTGTGTGAATTGCTTCAACCCAGAATGCAGGAGCAAGATTTGCATCCTTCAACATGCATCACACCATTTCAACAATAGTACGATTATGCCTCATAGCAACACCATTCTGTTGCGGCATATGTGCAATGGTCAACTGTCCTTGTATGCCATGCTTCTGCAAGTAAGCTCCAAATTCTTTACTTGTGAACTCCCTCCTTGATCTAAGCGAAGGGCTCTGGAGATTGACCAAATGACCATTCTACAAGAGCTCTAAACTCCTTGCATTTCTCCAAAGATTCATGCTTGTGAGCCAAACAACAGACCCACATTTTTCTTGTATAGTCATCCACAAAGAGAAGAAAATACCGGGCATTTTGATGACTGCAAGGCATAGGTCCGTAGAGATTGGTGTGAACCAATTCTAAGCGACTAGAGGCTCGGTTTTCTGCAGCAGGAAAAGGAGCCCTATATTGTTTCCCTGCAAGACAATGTGAGCATAACTTCTGATTTTTGAATGGGAGGAAGTCCTCTTACCATATTTCTCTTACTCAATGCAAGAAGATAACCAATGCTGAGATGGCCAAATCTTCTATGCTAGAGAGCAGTGGATGAATTGGTTTTGACTACAAGGGCTTGATCTTCATTTGAAACATCAACCAATTGAAACATCTTGCCTACCCCTGAAGCACAGGCGACAACTACCCCATTGCGAGTCTTGTCTTTGATAAAACAAAGTTTCTCACCATTGGGTTGATCAAATTCAACTTGCAGTCCTCTTACCATATTTCTCTTACTCAATGCAAGAAGATAACCAATCCTGAGATGGCCAAATCTTCTATGCTAGAGAGCAATGGATGAATTGGTTTTGACTACAAGGGCTTGATCTTCATTTGAAACATCAACCAACTGAAACATCTTGCCTACCCCTGAAGCACAGGCGACAACTACCCCATTGCGAGTCTTGTCCTTGATAAAACAAAGTTTCTCACCATTGGGTTGATCAAATTCAACTTGCAGATTGTGCTCAAGCAATTGACTTATTGAAAGTAGGTTCTTAGTGAGTCCTGGAACATACAAAACCTTTGTAAGTCGACATGTATGATTTCTCAATGTAAGTGAAATATCACCTATTCCCTAAACTTTATATGAGGTGTCATCACCCAATGAAACATGCCCATAGGAGGTGGATGGAGTTAAGGCACAAAACCATTTTTGTTCCCCTGTCATATGCCTGGATGCACTAGAATCAACATACCAGACTGAATTGTTAGATGTGGCAGCCTTTGTTTCTGCAACATACATAAAATATTCATCTGAATTACAAGTGGATGCAACATCCCCTTGTTGATTGTTGGGCTTTTTCTACCATTGTGGATTTTTCATCTTATCCCTTTGGAAAAACTTACGTGGATTTTTGCTACTAGATTCACTATTGGCATAAGAATTATACCAACATTCTTTGAGTTCATGACCCTTTTTACCACAAACGAGGCATTTCTTTTTCTTTTTGGAAGAGTTGTCTTGATTTTGATTTGATTGTCCCGATGGACCACTTCGACGATTAGGTTGTTTTCCCTTTTGTTTGGCTACAAGGGCTTGATTGTCTTGAGTATTAGTCTCACCAAACATTGCTTCTTCCTGTTGAAGCAAGTTGACCAGTTCTTCAAATGAGGGTGTTTTATGTGCCACATTTAAACATGTAACAAACACTCTAAACGAAGGGGGCAATGCTCTTAGGACAATTGGTACAAGAGAGTCATCCGTGACTTCTTCCCCTAACGCTTGAAGTGCAGTTCTCAATTCAACAACTCTTCTAAAGAAATTTTCTACTTTTTCACCATTTTGCATTTGGAGACAATGTAACTAACGTTGTAGATGAAGGATTTGGTTTTTGTTTTTAGCCTCATAGATAGTTTTGAGGCGGTCCCAGGCATCTTTTGCAGAGGCTGCAATGCAAATGTGAGGTTGAACCTCATCTGACACACTAAAAAGGATGATTAACTTGGCTTTTTGGTTGGCCTTATCAAACTTATTTTGCTCATCACCGGCTGTTGGTGGTTTGGTTTTATTTCTTGAGACAATTTCCCAAAGGTCTTCAAACTCTAATTGCATTTGGACTTTGGTTTTCCAGGCAGCATAGTTTTCACCCTTAAGGAGTTGGGAATTAGGCAGGAGGAATTTAGGTGCACTAGAAGCCATTCTGGTTCTAATCTAAATTACCCTTATGACTCCTAGTGAACTCAAAATTCTAAATTTGTCTACCAGAAAATACAAATGTTTTGCAAAAAACACAAATTCTCTATATTCTGTATACAAAGAAATGCAGATGCTTTGGTATTTTTTTTACATGCATAGAACTATTTTTTTTATTGTCTTTAAGAAAACTTAAGCAACAAATGCTTTCAAAAATGTAGCAAAATAGTACTACACCTTTCTGTTAAAAAAAACAATGCGAAGAACATTTGCACCTTTCAAATGAAGCTGGACTCTATGATTGAAGCCCGTCACGACAATGCTTTCTCCAGGCGACTACACATTCAAAGTTCTCTTGACGCGACACACACGTTCAGATGTTGTTGGATTTATATTTGTTTTTTATGCATCTACACTTCTTTCTAATTATTCGTTTCTTCAGCACAAACAATATCAACACTTGCCTAGTCGTCGTTCTTCTGGAGCAAGGCTTTTCTTACAAAGCAAATCCGTCACAGGAGACCATGTTCAGGTTTTTGTCCGTTCGTCCCTCCGTCTCTTCTTCACACGCAACTCAATCTCTTTTTGACGCCACGAACAACAATCATTTCATTCGTTCACGCGTTTAGAGTTATTGTTTGTCTCCCCATCTTTTGTGCTCAATTACAGACGACAAACACAACAATATGCCTTCTGAACCCTTTGATGTTTTATTTATTGTCTCTCATGCGATCATTTCTCACAGGCAGCGAACAAAAAATTATATTCGATTTCTTCGACGAAATTCGACAATGCTCTTTCGTATCTCGTTAAACGCCTTGAGACGTCTCTTCCAAAGGAAAGAAAGGATCACAATTTTCTCCTCTGCACACGATCTTCAAGAAAGACAATGCCGAATGGTTTTCTTAGCAATCAAACTTCAACAAATGCCGGCTATTCCTTCAAAACAAATTTTGAATCACTCCACACAGGCTCAGAAAATTATTTGCTTTGATACCATGAAGAATGAGAGAGAGCAATCGAGCAATTAATTTAGAGGGAAGGTATGCATATATAGAAAGAACAGTTGGTTATTTACCAACCTTGATTGGGCATACCCGATTAATAACTACATAGGTAGTTATTTATTATTATAATGATGTAATAAGAAACTAATCTAACACTACTTGTGTTTCTTGCACAATTCAGGTCTTAGGAATGGCAGAGAGTGACACTATAAGAGAGAGAAACTAAAATTTTCGAATCCTTAAAAAATCCTTATAAATCACTTTTTTTTTTTTTTTTTCAATTTGTTGAGTCTGAGTTCCAAGTCCGATTTTAAGTCAAAAATTAGTGCTTGAGTTGAGTTTGAGTCTTGTAACTATGGAGCGTACAATGAGTCTTTAAGTGACATAGATGACAAAAAAAAACACCTGCAGGTGATACAAATGTTTAAGTGTCATGAGTGAGCAACATGAGTGCCTAGGAGAGTTTGAGCAATACTTAAGTGGTCCGAGTAGTCTTTTGGAGGAGAAAAACTGACATGTTGAACCAACCACCAAGGGTTGTATGTATACTGCAAATTTGTGGTTAATACCTGGGATTTTGGTGCAGCTTACGGCAGTTCTTCAGAATTATTCATGGCAAATTCTTTATGACAATGTCCGTGTGTCTATTGCCAATTTCACCAAGTTCTTGTCCAAGGGTTTTGTCATACCTTCATTCAAGGGATTCAACCATAGTTTTTAGTCTTGACAAAACCTAGGCAATGATTTTTCATTTTTTCTGATTGGAACAAACAGTCAGGATTTGTGGAATCATCCACACTAGGATCTAGGGTTTAATTTGCTTTGTTTTCGTGGATGGCTTTAGATTTGAGTCACCAAGACTGTTGAAATCATCATGGATCAACGGATTAATGGTTAATATTTCATAACTCTTTAGAGGTTCAGCCATGTGTCAGAGAAAGAACTACATTAGAATCATAGAAGGCTATTAGACATCAAACTGCTATATTTAGCTATGATTATTTTGGCAATTGCTTTTCAGTGGTCCCTTTTTCTGATAGAGGGTTCAGTGCCTATTTTTAGGTTACCTTAGTTAGCATTCATTTGTCTGTTGTTTAGAATCATTTTTGCTTTATAGTTATTTCTTTCTTGCTTTTTAGAAGGTTAAAGCACTTGTGTTTTAAAACAATGATTTTAGGATAAATTAACTATTATCCTAAATCCTAAAAAATGGGTATTTTGTAACCTTACAAATAAATGCTTTGAGCACAAAAATTCTTATTAATAGTTGACATGACACTTGTGCTATTAAAATATTCTTCAATTTGTTATCCTTGTGTTTACATTATTATGTTTGTAATTTCATTAATTGAAGCAAAAGTAGATTATAGTGTTAGGTTGTATTGATGATATTTGCCTACCTAGGTCGTAGCTTTGCATGCAACACAACTATTCAATTCTTGGATCATGTGTTGTTATTATCCAATTAGTTAATTTCTTTTCAAATATTGTGCACTGATTTTTCAGTCTTTGCTTTAGCTAGTAGGAAGTGTTATTCCCATGCTAAAAGTTAGATGCTTTTATTCATAAAATTGTAAAATCTAGCTTGTGAGACAAGAGCTGTTACCCGTCTTGTGCTCGTAACCAAGGAAAAAAGATAGGTAGTTACTAGTTAGTTATTTCATTCATGCAAACTCCCGCAGGAGAAATATTGTAGAGTGTGAATCATTCTATATTTTGTCTATAGCTTAGTGTTTAGGGTTAGTTTAGATCTCAAGGAGCTTCCTGTTATAATTTGAAGATATGTTTTACCTCACATACTGTTTTGGTTTGAGTTGTCTTGAAAGATAAATTAAAATGCTAACATCTATGATGTCATGTAGTTATTTCATAGATTTATGTTTGAGTTGCAATGTTCAAGGCCAGTATAGGTGCTATCCCAAGCACAATGGTTTTCTTTCCATTAACCTCTGTG
>VDFB02308312.1:0-22739 GCA_007258455.2 Sequoia sempervirens | reverse complement strand
GTTGGGTAGCTCTCTTCTTTTTTCTTCAATCTCAGTCTTCTTTTGAGGTGAAGATTACTCCTCTTGAGGTGGACCCTCTCTTCTAGAGGTAGACTTGGGGATTGTGGATTGGAGGAGGTGTTGTCCTTGCTGCTGGTCATTGCTATTATGGTACCTTATGAGGTGGTGCACGCTCCTATGGAGGCAAAGTTGTTTCTTGTTACAATTTGACAGTAGTGGTGGTAAGGTTCTTCATGATTTTTTCTCCTATAGAGGGGAGCTGAATCCTTTTGAGGTGGAGTGTGATTTAGCTCTTCATGTGTGGGGATGGTGCAAGATATCTTATTCTTTTCACTGGTATGATTGGTTGGCCTCCTACCTGGTGGTTATTGAATATTTTTGTGTAGGCAATGGGTTTAAGGTCCGCAGTAAAACCTGGTATGATATGATGAATGCTGGTACCTGTTCTTTGAATGTAAGTGGGCTCTAGGCTCCCCTCTAATCCTGGTCTGGGTCCAAGTTCCCCTGTTAAACTTGGGTTTAGGTTTTAGGTTCCTGTTAAAACCTTATTTGTTCCTTGTAGATCTAGGTTGTCTTGTTGTTCTTTTGGTTATCTGTAAATAGTATGCTATTGGTTGGCTATGTTTCATTTCTTTGTAGCTGGGTCCTCTTTATGTGGGTTTTGGGTCCCCATCAAAATCTACTTGTTAATGGTTTTGGGTCCATTCAAAACCTGTTGTAAATGGTTTCGGTCCATTTAAAACCCATTTTTCCGCTTAATCAAAAAATGAAGGAATGATGAATGGACAAATGCAATATTGTAACTCACCAAACCCTTGAGATAAAGGCTACAAACTTGTGTGAAATGGCTAGCATGAATGTGGATCTTGACTCTTGATTAAATTCTTAAAGGTTTTTCTTGAATGCTTGCTTGAATCATGAAACCCTACATCACAAATGTTAGCTCGCAAATACACATGATGCATGAAGACTTTGACATGATGATTGAATCCTGAATGCTGCTCCAAATGCTTGATAATTTTCTCTTGAATCCTCTTGATCTCATAAAGTTTCTCTCATGAAAATTGCTTAGATTGCTAGATTGCTTGTTATGAGAAATTATATTAAATACCCCTGTATTTATACTTGTTTTTTCCAAAATTTCTCGAAATTACAACACTACAAGCCAACATTAGATCTAGTATAATTAAATACCACCAATAATTTTATTTAAAATAGGTCCTGGTTAAAGCGAGACTCATACACCGGGTTGGGTGTCTGAGTCCCAGTGGCTTAAACATAGGATACAAACACCAAAAAGTGTTAAGTTTAAGGTGATGTTTAAAACCAGGTCTTGAGACCTAGGTGCCACCCAAGGTGGTGTATGAGTCCCAGATCACTAGATCTAGAACACACAACCTCAAACATTGAATAATGATTTTCCATTTGTTAAATGTCAAGATTATCCACATAAATGTGCATTAAATTAGGCTTGTGGATGTAAAATAGGAGCAATTAAAGCATAAAGAAGTCAAATTTTAATACAGAGGGCCCAAACAAGTGTGAAAATGTAAAGGGATACATTTTCCTACACTACAATAACTAACATTTTGTAGCGTAGAGAAATGCATCTCTTTACATTTTCACACTTGTTTGGGCCTGCCTTATTCAAATTTATGCTTCTTTATGCCTTAAATGGTCGTTTTTCCCCACTTTTGAATTAATTATTATTTTAATTCAAAAGTAAGTTTTTCCCTCTTCTTCTATAATTAAATAATTATTCATTAACCTTTTCTCTCTATAATTAAATAAATGTTATATTTATTTAATTATTTATCCTTTCTTTATCTCCCTAATTAAATAATTATTTTAATTATTTAATTTCCTTCCCTCTCCATTAAATAATTTTTAAAAATTATTTAATGTTTAACACTCCACCTTTCCTCTATAGTTAAATAATTATTTTTAATTATTTAATTATGTAATTATTTATTCTCACCTTTCTTTTTAAATTAAAAAAAATCAATATTTTATTTATTTCTCCTATGTTGGTCACCTAAATTAAATAATTTTATTATTTAATTCTCTCCAACAACCTCTTTTTCTATGCCAATCTTCTCTTCCACCTCAAGTCTTTATCTATCCATGTCTTTCTTCTCTTAATTAACCTCCACCCTTGATTAAATTATTTTCTAATTTAATCTTGGCCCTTGATCGTGATCCTTATTCTATCCATTCACTTAACTCTCATCTATAAAAGGAGACCTTTCATCCATCCATTATCTAAGAAATCCAAGTATCATTAGCCTACATGTCAAATCAAGCAATCAAAAATTAAGCATTCAAGATCAATTCTAAGGCGTTTAAGAGTAAGATTCTCCATCAATTATTGCAAAAATTCAAGATCCTTCATCATGGAAAGTTTCTAATTCCATTGTTTCATGTTTCATGCTTTATTATCTTATTTCATCATTTTGGTTTAATTACCTAAACAAGGTTTGACCAAGGAAAACCCCCAATCCCTAAAATCAACATTTTCTCTCTCTTCCTTTGTGTGATTGCAAATTTAGGTGATTGGATGGTTTGGACATGATTGAAGAATAGGTTTAAAACTTGTTGAAGTCATCTCCCTATTGGCAAGGTCAAAATCTACACAAAAAGTCACTTACACCCTTAAAAATCAGGGTTTCAGATCCATACACCTAGAGAAATAGAAAGAGTAGAACGAGAGCTACATATTCCACTTTTGAGTTTTTAGAAAATCCAAAGTGGAATCATTCACTATTAGTGGCGAATGAGTCCTAGTGTATATTTTTTTTGGAGTTTTTTGCAGATTTGAGTACTTAGTTCCGTGAAACCTATTCTGGCAGATTTTCCCTGAAGTGGGACTAAGTCACCTAGATTGGTGTATGAGTCCCTATTGTCCTTTGTAGTAGATTCTTCAAGATTTCAGAGCTCCATTCTATCCTTCTCCAGCCTCTAGGTGTACACTTCAAATCTCATAAGTTTCCATTACAGTTTACTTGCATTTCTAGGTCATTTTGCATACTACACTGTGTTTTCAAACATCTTGCATTTCCTTAATTTACATTTAACAGTCAATCTCTTTTATCAGTCTTCAGCATTTAGGACATTCACCATTAACAGATTTCAATCATCTTTTCTTTGAAATATCAAGGGCTTATTCTTGAGTGAGCCATTAAGGTTTTTGGTGTACCTCTCTCCTTTTAGGTTCAAAACCCTAGAGGTATAAGAGAGTCCCTATTCTCCAAAAATATTTAGTTCATTTTGGTGAACCTACATTTAGAACATCCTATTTCTAATTTAGAGTGCATTTACACCCTAGGAATAGCTTACATTTCCTTTTGCATTGTTTCATTTGCATTCTAGGGTTTCATAATTTGTATTAGTGAAAAGCTCATTTAGCTTGCATTATTTCACTTAGTTTCATTGAAAAATAGTAAAATTCTGCATTTTCACTTTACATCTACATTGAACAACATAGAACACATAAGATTCAACTAGAAAACTCAGAAAAATTTAAAAAATACCCCTACGATGACTCATTCGCCATCTTGGGTGACTTAGTCCCAGTGCACATTTTGCATTACTATTTTCAAAATTCTATTTCCAATTTTTAAGCTTCTGTCTATTCTTAGTTACTTTTTTGTTTCAGTTTAGTTATCTCCTGTTACATTGAAATCATTAGATTTAGCATCATTTAATTTCATGGAAATTATGGATAGCATTAGATCTTTACAATTTTCATTTTCAACATTAGTTCCTAGCTCATTTAGATCAAATTTATTAGAAAATGAAAAAAATAAAAATAAAAAATCACAAGAAACAATTCAAAAAATGATTCAATTTAGAAAAAGCATATCATCCAAGCCCTTTAGTAGTGATGAATTAGGCATGTTAGATGAATCCCTTACTTTGGCTTCCTCTCACTAGGATCATCCACTAAAGGTTTGACACAAAAGGATGCAAGCATCGATAATCATGATAATCATAATTGTTCTTCTCCCGATATCTCTCCCATTGGTGATGAAGGTATCTTGATGAAAGAAGATACAATCATTGAAGATCATGAAATTCTTGCTTGTATTCCTCCTCCCCCCCCCTTGCAAAGACATTATGACACATGAAGGTGAAATCAAGGTCACTACCTTACCTAGTCTCCATTCATCTCCCAACACCTTCCCTACTTGTAAAAATTCTTTAGTGAATACAATCATGAATGATCATGAAAAACACATTTGTGTGGAGGATATTATTGAGAGCTATGAAAATCCTACCTCTCCCACTCAAGAAGACATTCTAGGACATGACGATGTAAATGTAGATAATCATGACAATCAAACCTTTTCTTCTCATAATATCTTCTCTAAACATGTAGAAGATAGTTTAGCATTAGAAGATATCCTTATTGAGACTCATGAGAATCTTATTCCTCCCTTTCCTGATGCCCTTACCATTTGGAAAGACCTATTTGAACAAAAAATTCCAATCATTAGTAGCCATGAAACCTATAGTTTCTATTCTCTTGATGTCTCCCTAACCATGAAATGTGATGAACCTCTTGTTTGTCACTTTCCTAAAATCTCTCCTACTAGGGTGGACATTATGACACAAGCGAACAAGATCTTAGAGAAAAAGGATGAAATTATGGACAACAATCAAATTTCCCCCTCTCCTAACATCTTTCCTATTGGTGAAGAAGATCATGAGAATCTTCAGGAAAACATCATGCATTCAATTTTCTATGAGCTTATTAGCAAGCATGATAGTCATCCTTCCAATATCTTTCCTAGTTCTGAGAGTTTCTGAGTGCAAGAGAATAAAAAATTTGGCACACTCCATAGTTCCACACCCTCTAATATCTCTTCTATTTGTGGGAATAAATTGATAGAAGAATATGAAAGCATAGACAATCATGACAATCATAGTTCCTCTTCTCCCAATATCTCTCCTAAATGTGATGAAGGTATTTTGGAGATAGAAGATACACCCATTGAGAATCATGACAATGTTGAAATCTCCTCTTCTATAACCTCTCGTACTTTGGAACATATTATGGCACACGAGAATGAAATCATAAACACATCTCTTAACATCCCTCTACCTAGTCTACAATCATCTTCTAACTCCTCCCCTATTTGTGAGAATGTTTTTGTGAGCAATCATGAAAATCACATTATTTGTCAGAAGGATATGTTGGCATTAGATGATAAAACCTTAAAGACCTATGACAATTCTCTTTATTTTTCTTCCCCATTTTTTGAAGAAATTATTGGCCAAAGGGATGTAATCAAAGATAATCATGATAATCATACTTGTTCTTCTCCTAATGTCTCTTCTACTAGTGAAGAAGATATTTTGGGATTAGATGGAATATTCATTGAAATTCATGAGAATCTTCTTACTCCCTTTCCTAATGTTTCCCCATCCAAGAATACATAATTGAGCAAAAGGATCTAATCATCGAAAAACAAGAATGTGATGCTTTTTCTTCTCTTGATGTGTCCTCTCCTTGTGATGAAGTTACTCTACAAAACCTATTAATGTAATGCGATCATCATCTTGTTTGCTTCTCTCCTTGAAACTATCCTACTAGGAATAATATCATGGTGCAAGAAAACATCAACACTATCATGTGCAAACCAAAAATCAACCTCACTTTGAAGCATCCTGAATTGCTTGATATGGATTTACCAGCATCATGGGAATGCTTTGAAAATAATGAAACCTTGAAGAAAATGTTAGGAGCTTATGAAAATTCACCTTATACTCCTGAAAACAAAAAGGTTACATGCTCTATGATCAACATCAAGCATTAGGATATAGAAAAATAAAAGAAAATTGAAGATGCCACAAAGTTCTTGGAAGAGGATTCGAAAACCTTTGATTTCATTTATACATCCATGGGGGAATACATTATCATAAAAAATAAAAATAAATGGGGAAGAGAAAAAGAGGTCATGTCAAAAACATCCACTTCAACCACCTTAAAACAAAAAACAACATCCACGACAAACTTTGAGGAAATTGAACAACCATCAAATCCAAAAAAAGTGGCAAACCTTTTTGGAAGATGTTTTGGACTTCTAAAGAAACCTAGAAAAGGATGTGATGCTATAAATTCTAGTGATCTTGGTTATTGTCCCTTAAAAATAAAAACCTTCATCCAATGTCAACGCTATCACAAAAAACTCTTCCAAGAAAACTCTAACCTTGGTACATCCTAAATTGCTAGACATCTCATTAAATATGTATCAAGCAAAAACTTTTTTTACTTATAGACATAAATAACATTAGTTGCTGCTCCTTGCCATGTAATAGTTGTAGGATCATAACATACTCACTATTGCAAGGAGCAACATATCATCATCCATTCTAGGATTACCTTTATTTTGCACTAAGTGGGGGAAAAGGGTCACATAGCCTTGTCCTTGTATGTCACTTGTCATTATCTCTTTTGGCTAGTCGTTAACCTTTCATCAACATATAAGATCAAGCTTGGGATGTGGAAGACATGCTTTAAGTTGACTTGCATGTGATCCAATGTAATTATTCATGATGTAGCTTAATTTGGAAACATATGACTTGGCATAGGGATTTCCAAGTTGGCTCTCATATCTTCTTTCATGTTAGCATTCATCATTGGCTACTTTAAAGCAATTGCTCACAATGATGGTGTAGCAACCACTTTAAAGTGGGGGCATACATAGATGACATCTTTTGGAAAATTTCATGGCATGGATTTTATTTTTTCTTGTGATGTGTCCTCTTCTTGGTGGTGTCATTGGGTTTGATTCCATCTGAGAGTGTACGATTTACTGACATGGCATGATGGGTATGTGCAGGATCATCATGGAAAAACCAGGCCCTTAAGTGGCAAAAAATTCAGAAAAATCAGAGTTAGGAAACTTGACGTAAAAATTTGAATAAGTTATCTATATTATTTCAAAAATATGTAAGAATAGAATAGGTTATCTATATTTGAATAGGTTTGTTTAAAAAAAAAAAATCTATTTGGTGAAAATTTGAAATTTCAATGCAGTAGTACTTAAATTTCAG
This sequence comes from Sequoia sempervirens, assembly GCA_007258455.2. NCBI lineage: Eukaryota > Viridiplantae > Streptophyta > Pinopsida > Cupressales > Cupressaceae > Sequoia > Sequoia sempervirens. The sequence goes on along the minus strand of VDFB02308312.1, from coordinate 15,680 downwards.
GGAAAAAATAAGAAGTAGGTGTCTGTCTGACCACCCTAACCATTATAAAATAATAATATTTTTTTATAAGATTGTAGATATAAGTAGAGGACTTATGTCCTGATGTGATGCATATTTTTTTAAATTTTTTTTCCTAGTAAATAATTTTAATTATGAATTTTTTATTACAACTTTTAAAAAATATAAAAAACTCGTATGTCTGACCAACTTAACTTGGTCAAAAATTCATGAAATTCAATTTTTTTTTTTTAATCCTATAGTATATGAAGCATAGAATGTGACACATGTTTTGGACTCAAAAAATGTGATACCGTTTGAAAGCTATAGATTTTTTTCAATCAACCTATCAATCAGAACTTTAGTCATAATTTGAATAGAAAATGAATAATAATTACTTATTAAATTCAAATTAAAGGATAATTTACATTGGTGGAAATCTAAAAATCTCCTTTAAAAACCCTTTTCATTTCATTAGTTTTGTGTAAAAAAAAAGTCATCAGCCACATACCCATCATATTGCCACTTTTTGGCCCATCATGATCTTGCACATACCCTGATGCGAATGAGGAATCCCATGGGAAATGATCTAACACCTTGACTTGTCCTCTCTTGGAGACATTAGGCACAATGCTCCCTAAGAAGAAGACCTTACATGAAAAAAGAGAGATACCCTTTAACAAAATATTGACATTCAAAAGCATTTACAACAATATTTTCATTGTGGTGCCTTAACAAAGTTATCAAGAGGATAACTTTGGTATGGTTAGTATAATGGGAAGCCGACACATTGGCATGACTTTCTCACTAAACCACTTCTTTGGGAAAACTCACCCCATGGACGAACTAATGTTTCGTGGCCCCAGAGTGAGCGCATCTTTGATTTGTGTCTCATTTTTCTTTCTTTTAGTTCTTGACATTGCATGATTCAGTATCTTGTTTTGTTGCATATTATACACCTTGTGTGTGTCCTTTTGTGCTCATGTTTGTTTGACTTAGGATCTTGGATCCTGGGGGCTTGACCAATGCCTTGATCTTTGTCATCCTTTGTCATCCACATTGGTACTATTGGACCTCTTTTGAATGTCTACTTTAGTGTGAGTTTGAAGCAAGTTCATCCTCTCACTAAAGTGGGGGCTAAATGTAGCGTAGAAAATTGCATCTCTTTACATTTTCACACTTGTTTGGGCCCGCCTTATTCAAATTTATACTTCTTTATGCCTTAAATGGTCCTTTTTCCCCACTTTTGAACTAAATATTATTTTAATTCAAAAGTAAGTTTTTCCCTCTTCTATAATTAAATAATTATTCATTAGCCTTTTCTCTCTATAATTAAATAAATGTTATATTTATTTAATTATTTATCCCTTCTTTATCTACCTGATTAAATAATTATTTTAATTATTTAATTTTCCCTTCCATCTCCATTAAATAATTATTTTTAATTATTTAATTATCTAGTTATTTATTCTCACCTTTCTTTTTAAATAAAAAAATAAATATTTTATTTATTTCTCCTATGATGGCCACCTAAATTAAATAATTTTGTTATTTAAATCTCTCCAACATCCTCTTTTTCTATGCCAATCTTATCTTCCACCTCAATTCTTTATATATCCATGTCTTTCTTCTCCTAATTAACCTCCACCCTTGATTAAATTATTTTCTAATTATATCTTGGCCCTTGATTGTGATCCTTATTCTAGCCATTCACTTAACTCTCCTCTATAAAAGGAGACCTTTCATCCATCCATTATCTAAGCAATCCAAGTATCATACTTGCCTACATGTTGTCAAATCAAGCAAGCAAGAATTAAGCATTTAAGATCAATTCTAAGGCATTCAAGAGAAAGATTCTTCATTAATTGTTGCAAAAATTCAAGATCCTTCATCATGGAAAGTTTATAATTCCATTGTTTCATATTTCATGCTTTATTATCTTAGTTCATCATTTTGGTTTAATTACCTAAACGAGATTTGACCAAGGCAAACCCCCAATCCCTAACAATCAACATTTTCTCTCTCTTCCTTTGTGTGATTACAAATTTGATGTGCTTGGATGGTTTGGAAATGATTGAAAAATAGGTTTAAAACTTGTTGAAGTCATCTCCCTATTGTCAAGGTCAAAATCTACACAAAAAGTCACTTATAGCCTCAGAAATCAAGGTTTCTGATCTGAACACCTAGATGAACAAAAAGAGTAGACTAAGAGCTATAGATTCCACTTTTGAGTTTTCAAAAAAGGAAAAGTGGACTCATTTTCCATTAGTGTTGAATGAGTCACATTGTACATGTTTTTCATATTTTTCTATAGATTTGAGTACCTAGTTCCCCGAAACCTATTTTGACATATTTTCCCCAAAGAAGGACTAAGTCGCCCAGATTGGCATATGAATCCCTGTTTTCCTCTGCAATATATTCTTTAGGATTTTGGAGCTCCATTCCATCCTTCTCTAGCATCTAGGTGCACACTTCAAATCTCATAAGTTTTCATTACAGTTTACTTGCATTTCTAGATCATTTTACATACTACACCATGTTTTCAAACATCTTGCATTTCCTTAATTTACATTTAATAGTTAATCTCTTTTACCAGTCTTCAACATTTAGGACATTCCCCTTTGACAGATTTCAATGATCGTTGGATTGAAATCTCAAGGGATTATTCTTGAGTGAGCCATTAAGACTTTTGGATACCTCTCTCCTTTTAGGTGCAAAACCCTAGAAGTGTAAGAGAGTCCCACATTCCAAAAGTCTTTGATTCACATTCAATATAATTTTTCTTGACCATTTTTATAACTATTATAAAACAAATAGGAATTTTTTTTTGGGTATGTAAATGTATATATTTTATTAATCCACAAAATGGGTGTACAATCTCTGCCATAGCCATGTTTAGAACAATTCACATCCCACACTCCCACCAAAATAGAGTCCATAGAATCTAACAGACTGGCTAGACACCAGACCCCATTATAGACCCTTCCATTTGCAAAAAAATACTCTTAATACAACCTGCACATGACCAGAGACATGAAGAGGACAAAAAAAACACTATAAAATTCACGCCAACCTCAAAATAACAATATCATTCTGGAAGCACGCCTATGTTTTGGAGGAGTATGTGGAACCTCTCCTTCTAGTCAATGCTTGGAACAACCTCCATATATAGCCACACCTTTAGGAACTCCACCCCAAGTTGTGGACATTCTCTGTGAGATCCCAATTTGCACCCTTCACGTCCAACAAGAATGAATACCACTTAACCTGGATGTGAGGGAGAAATACTCTAGGTAGGTCCCTCAACCTTGACATCCCAATGCCAAGCTCAGCTATAATTATAACTTCTTTGACACCTCCCAATAAATTTGTCGATACAAGCTTCCTTGCCATAAGCAAGACCATCGCCTTAGGAAGCTTCAGGTCCAACAATGCCACAACAAAACGTAAAGAAACATTGGATTTTGTGAGATATCTCTCTAAAGAAATCATGAACTCTTTCCATGGAACCAACTCCACCACCCCAAGACGAGAGAAACCCAGTCCTTAAAAATGAACGGAATCAGCTTTTAGTGATTTTCCCCAAAAACACCTAGAGTTTGCGAGTGGCTATCAAATGTATCAACATGTCCATGCTAGGTGCTCCAATGCTGCACCAATGCTTCCTTAGTCTAAAAGCTTCCAAATGAATACAAAATTTTTAGCCTCTTCCACCTTTAATTCACCCACAAAACATGCTAGCATAAATGCACCCTGTCAGTTGATCTAGAGCAATCATCCTTTCATCACCTCGAGTAATCTGTTCAAGTGAATAATCATCCTCTTCATTGAAATCCACCCTTCGCTCCTCGCCTCCTATACCATGGTAATGTTGTATGCCTCCTCACCACCCATTGGCATGGGAAAACAAATAGGAGTTCTTAAACTCATGTAAAATAAATATTTCTTTAGCCTTCACATTGAAATAAACATTTCCTAGTGCCCTTAGCAACAACATCATTAAAATTCTTTATCACATTAGTCATATTTATACCTAACTTCATATTCCTTTAGGGTATCAATTTTTACACATTTTATATAGTAACATATCTCTCAAAAATATTTTATTTATTCCAAGTCATCGTAGAATATAAAGAGATCTATTAGGGAAATTAATCAAACTGCGTAAGGAGAAGATTTCATGAAAGAAGAAAAATGTCTTTATATATTATCAACACTTCCACCCACACACATGCCTTTTATACCATTAGATATATTTAATTTATATGATCCTTGGTAATAATTTCAATATTGGTAAGCCTAAATAATCACATGGTCCTATCTCGTTCAAAAATCTCTAAGGGAAGTAATCTTATTCTTTATTAAAATATCCTCCCACAAATATTCATCAAGTTATCTTTGTATCTTCCCTAAAAGTGTAGTTCACTTCCTATCCAAGGAAATATGATTATCTTCATAAAATTCATGTCTTTTATATTAAAAGAATTATATTATTATTTTGATGTATTCTTCTTTCTTGAAACCAAGTAATAATTCCCCTACAAATACATCACCTTTCGGGATTAATAGTGTGTTAGCTTGAACCAACATGCAAATTAATAAGTATAAAAAAAACAAATTTATCAAAGAATAAAAATGATTAGATGACTAATATATATACATTTTCACTATTTTTATACCCCAATATGAATTTAATTTATATTCATTAACAAGGGTTTATGAACACTAGAATGCTTATGAATAACTCCTATTGGGTACATTTGTGTAACCTATAAGATCCTTTGTATAAAAAATACATAATATATATTAATTACATTGATTTTTTATTCTTTTTCTAGAATAAATTTACCTTCATTTTTATAAATAGCTTGCATGGGAGGAAATTAGTTTAAACTATATTTTCATTTATTGATAGGTCTCATTATATATTCCAACTAGCTATACAACGACTAAGCTATGCAATGACATGTGTTATGAATGCATGAGGAGCTCTAGGTATACATAGGAGGGTTGAATAATGTCTCATGGTGGCCCTTGTATTATCTTGAATTAGGGAAAGGTTTCAAAATACCTAGAAATAGGTGTCTCCATGCATGACAAGGAGGGGAGAATCAACAAAAGATTGATATAGGCACTAATATTTCATTCATAAAAAGAACCTAGTTAAATTTATGATATAAGATAATGGAAAACTAAATGTATAATCATATGATCTGAAACAAAGAAAAATGGGGTTGGAATGCTATCATATGGTTTAGGACATAGAGCACACCCACTTTCTTATTTCATTTAAGGATAACCCTAGAGATCTAAATGCAAAGGAGAAAGAGACCTTGCAATAGGGCTGTCCTATGGAATAATTGTAAACTAATGAGGGGTTCACCACCAAGCTAGGGCTTGGAAAGATGAATGCAATGAAAGATGTAATACCAAAACCTAATTTGATGTTAACTTTAACTAGATGACCTAAAAATGCATATAAAATAGAATAAAAAGCTGTAGGATGGAATATGTGCCCTTGGGAATATGAAGCAGACTTGAATGATTTTTGAAACACTGAAAAACCTAAAATTTTGACCTACTAGGACTCATACACGAATTTGGGTGAATCAATCTGAGATTAGGGTTTCTGCATAGGAATAGGTTTCTAGAAAAAGGGTATCTAAATCTACAAAAATATTGAAAAACACCTGTAGTGGGACTCATTCGCCACTTCTAGCGAATTTTTCCCATTCTACTTTTTTGGGAATTCAAAGTTTAGATCTGCACTTCAACACCTATTCATTTCTCCGAAATTGATTTCCAAATTTGAATCTATAAAAATACCTAGAAAATAGAATATATACTTGATTTTCTTATGGGGTTTTTCCTTGGTCAATCCGATAGTTTGGTAATTAAACCTTGATAGAAATGATGAAATATGCATGTAAATAGGAATGTAAATCCTAAACTTAAGTGTGTCTAATATTAGGAAATCTGAAATGCAATGCAACCCTATTCTAATGTGTAAGAATGAGATGCATAAATGAAATATGACAATGGATGACTCACTTTGAGAGATCTCTAATCACCCAAAGGATCCTCAATAATGATTGTACCTTCCTTAGGCTGAATGTAGAGTGATAATAGAGGATGTAATCACTTAGGAAACAAGTCATTAGGCTTGGCTTGATGGAAAGTTGCATCTCCCCAACCTATAATCCATCATGATTCACCATAACAACCGATCAACCCTTTACAATACTAGATATTGAATGAAAGTGAGCTTGAAGACCTACAAAACACTTCAGTGCTGCTCAAAGACTTTAACTTTGCTTGCTTTTGAAACTTGAATGCTCTTGTGAAAGAATGCTTGGATCTTGAAATTGCTCTTGAAAATGCTTGCTTAGATGAAAAAATGACTTAAGAGCTTGCTTATATAGGCATTGAAACCTAATTTACTATTATTTAGATTTGAAAGGTTGACATCAACCAAATATTTGAATTAAAAAGGTGATTTTCCCGTTCAAACCCTAAAAAATCCCCAAATGGGACTCATATGCCAGCCTTGGCATATGGGTCCCACCTAGGGGGACTCATTCGTCCATGGTGGCGAATGAGTCACATCCTAGATTTTTGGATTGGGTTTTCAATTTTTTTGATGTGTTAGATGATTTTGTTAGGTTTTTAGTTGAAATAAACCTCAAGATCCAAAATACTGGGAATGGGGCCTATTAATGATAATTTAAAGGGTAATTAATGCAAGGGTACCAAAATGGTCCAAATTAGGCAAGGAATTGTACTATCTCCAAGAAGGGAGTAAAATTTCCATTGCCACATTTAGCCCCCACTTTAGCACCCATATAAGTTTGAATAGTACACTTTATTTCATAAAAAGATACTCATATGGATTTATTCTTAACATAGGAGAATGAAGCCCCCATTGTAGCTATCTACAAAACCATAATGTTAGGAACCACATCCAGGGTATGTGCAGGATCATGATGGGCCAAAAAGTGGCAATATGATGGGTATGTGGTTGACGACTTTTGTTTTACCCAAAATTGATGAAATGAAAAGGGTTTTTAAAGGAGATTCTCAGCTTTCCACCAATATAAATTATGCTTTAGTTTGAATTTAACAAGTAATTATTATTCATTTTCTATTTGAATTACGACTAAAGTCCTGATTGATAGGTTGATTAAAAAACATCTATAACTTTCAAACGGTATCACATTTTTTGAATCCAAAACATGCGCCACATTCTATGCTTTGTATACTATAGGATTAAAAAAAGAAAAAATGAATTTCATGAAGTTTTGACGAAGTTAAGGTGGTTAGACATACGAGTTTTTATATTTTTTAAAAGTTGTAATAAAAATTCATAATTAATTATTTACTTGGAAAAATTACAAAAAAATATGCATCACATGAGACATGAGTCCTCTACTTATCTCTAAAATATTATAAAAAATATTATCATTTTATTGTGGTTAGGGTGGTCAGATAGGCACCTACTTCTTATTTTTTCCCTGAAATTTAAGTACTACTGCATTCAAATTTCAAATTTTCACTGAATAGATTTTTTTTTTTAAAGACCTAGTAGTTTAGAAACTACATTCAATTTTCTTCAAATTCTATTCTTACATATTTTTGAAATAATATAGATAACTTATTCAAAATTTTATGTCAAGTTTCCTAACTTTGATTTTTCTGAATTTTCTGCCACTTAAGCGCCTATTTTTTCCATGATGATCTTGCACATACCCTCCTACAACATGAATTCATTAGTTGTCCCAAAAAAATCCTCTTATCTAACTTCTCTCTAGAAATCACATTTGAGGGTAGATGTATGTCCCCCCTTGATTTCACTTGCTTTATGGAGGTGGAATCAAGGTAGCATTCTAGCCACATTGAATAAGGTAAGTTATATCATAGGGTATTTTGAAGTACCATACCGCATGATGATAGAAATTTTATGAGGATGTGAGTGGAATCACGATTCCAATGCAACAAACGACGTCGAAAATGGAGCTCTCTAGCTCCTATTATGTTAATTTGAATGAAAGACACTTTTTAACCCTAATATAGTAAAAAACCTATTTTAACTTATATAAGAGTAAAATGTGAAGTAAATACTAACTATTTTGTCATTTACCTTCATGTATCTTGATTTTGGTGAAGAGTGATTAAAGATGCTGAGCCAACAAGATTATGTGCCCCTGAGACTGGACAACCTACGAGATTAGGTAGCTCGCGACTAGCATTATTATTAGGTAAGTTGATTTTTATGCCTTAGCCTTGACCTTATGCATTTATTTTGTGATATGTACACATTTCTAGATTAATTTAAGGCCTTGGTGAAAATTTTTGCAAAGCGTCCCTTTTTTTTGCAAAACTTGTCCCCTTTTTTTGCAAAGTGTCCCCTTTTTTCATAAAGTGCCCCCTTTTGTTGCAAAGTGTCCCTTTTTGTCGCGAAGTGTCACGTTTCTTCATGAAGTGTCACAAAATGGGTCTAAACTGTCTGGAACCTCTAAAAATGGGGGTGAATAATAATAATTATTAAATGTTATCACACCCACTTTCAAGCTATTCCATTCAAGGATAACCTTAGAGATCTCAATGAAAAAGAGAAAGAGATATTGCAATAGGGCTGTCCTAGGGGTTGAAAGTAGACTAATAAGGGGGCTCACCACCAATTTTAGACTTGGAAAAGATAATGAAATGAAAGATGCAACTCTAAACCCTATTTTAATGCAATAACCTATTAAATGGCCTAGAAATGCAAATAGAATAGAAAACAAAAGTAGTAAGATGTATGGTGTGCGCCTAGAATTTAGAAATGGTTGGATGGAGGTATAGAACACTGGAAAATTTGACTTTAATGTTGATTGGGACTCATTCACCAACCTGGAAAAATCAATCCAGATTCTTAAAAATTGTGCAGGAACATGAATCTTCCAAATGGATATCCGAATATGCAAAAATCTAAAAATTGACTAGAACTGGGGCTTATCCATTAGAAGTGTTGAATCAATCTAGTTGGGATTTTTCAAAACTTCAAAGGTTGATCCTACTCTTCTCTGTTTGCTCTATCCTTCTTGGTTGATTTTTGGATCTGAAACCCTTATTTGAACCTTGTAGGTCTTCTCCAAGGTTTGATGACAACTTTGAAAACTTTGGGCTCTTGAATTTTTTTTTCCAATCTTTCTCCTTAGGAAATATGCAACCTAGACCTGTAGATCACACACAAAGGAGAGGAAAAAATGTTGTTGGGTTAGTGAATAGGGGTTTTCCTTGGTCAAACCCCTTATTGGTAATTAAACCTTGAAATAGAATTGTGCCATAGAAAAATGGCCCTTTGTCATTTTCATGGCCTTTTAGGTCTTGTTTCATGGTGTTTGAACAAGGTTTCTTTTATTTTATGTTGTATGATGGCTTGAACATACTTATTTAGGTACTAAAACTCAAATAATGACGTCTTGTGAAGGTTTTGTGAAGTGCTGTAAGACATTTCTACATTCTTCTAGACTCTATTTAATACAATTCACCTAAAAATCACCTTTTTACACATCAACAAGTCCTATATTGAAGTTTTGTAAAGTCCAAGAACAAAATAGATATAAAAAATGATCTTTTTCTCTCCCTTTTCGATTAGAATGTTGATGTTTCTTTTTCCATGTCTGACACCTTGTTGTCATTGCCCAATGTTACATCTAATTTTACATTCTGATCCAATCTAATTTTTTTTTTTTATGCTCCTTATCATGTCATTACTACAACTTGAATTTAGAAACAATACACCCTTTCAATTTTATTTTCTAATATTGCACACTTAGAACATACTACATTGGTTATGGTTATCTTTGGTAAAGTTTACACTTTGTTGCCTAGAATCATATTGTTTCTTTCTACATTCATTTGAGTAATGCCCATATTTTTTGTAATAATGAAATCGAACTTGTGATTTATTGTACCTTTGGCTTTGTGATTGAATTTGACAAGAACTTTGGCTAATGTCTCTTCTGCCCGAGTTTGTTGGGTTGGTTGTTCCACCTCTATATGAATTTCTTCCTCTTCCTTTGCCTCTACCATGACTATTGAAACTTGTGTTTTAAAAGCATACTCCAAAGATGAATTTGTTGACTTGCTTAGTCTATGCTCATGAGAAGTGAGAGATGTATGTAGCTCATCCATTGAAAATTGAGAGAGATTCTTTATCTATTCTATGGCCATAACAATAGACTCAAACCTTGTAGATAAACTTCTTAAAATATTTTCAACTACTCTCCTATCTTAAAGGGTCTCACCATGAGATCTCATTTGATTTACTAGTCCAATAACTTCTATAAAGAATGAATCTACCGATTCAGACTCCTTCATGTATATGATCTCAAAGTCTCTTCTTAACATTTGTATTTTGACTGTTTTCACCTTGGTCATTCCTTTGATGTGCTATTTGGAGGCCATCTTATGCTTTCTTTGAATTTTTTGTTCCAACAACCCTTGGAAAGATACTCTCATGCTTTAGTTGGAAGATGTAAAAGAGAAATTTGAAGTCCTTCTTTCTATTATCCTTAAGTAAGTCCTTCTTTGCTTGCGTTAGAGCATTGTATGCTGCTACATCAATTGGTTCTAGATAGCTATTTTCAACAAGCCCCCATATGTCTTGAGAACTAAATAATTCTTTCATTGTTATGGACCAATAATTATAGTTTTTTACATTGAATTAAGGAATTTGTGGATTTTTCAAGATTGTGTTTGAGGCTACCATTGTTGATTGTGAAGCTTTGTGTTGAATACTCCTTAGCTTTGATAATCTTCAACTTTGATACCATATGAAGGAAGAGGCAAGGCAGAAAAAAAATAAAAAAAAAATGCAGAAGTAAAAAATATTGAACATAGAATGAACACAAAATTCTATATACTTGCATGTATTTCAAAACAATTTTTTTTATAACATAAACAAAGTTGTTGCTCTTTCTTCGCCCTCAAAAATTAACTTAGCGCAATCCCTTGTTTGTTTGTTGCTCAAAACTAGTTGCTACTTCAACATGTTGCTACAACAGAGCATTCAAAGTTTTTATACACATAACATACATAAAAAAATGACTACTTCTTCAACATATATGCCTAGCAAAAGGAGGCAATAAACAAAAAATTAGTTACAATTAATATCATGGTCTCTTTCATCATAAGAAAATCTAAGGACAAAGATTTCAACAATTAATTCATAATCAAAATTGTCCAAGGAAGAAATAAATGGATCAGAGTTGGTGAAATGAAGTCCCACATGTATGAGCAGATTTAGAAGATATGTTAGAGAATGAAGATTCTACGGAGGAGTACTAAAGGCAGTTGAGATTGATTTCCAAAATAACTTTAGATTAATTTCCAATGTAACTTTAGATTGACCATATGTAAATTTAAATATTAAGCACTATGTATGATGACTACTCAAAAATGAAAGATCGAAATATTAACATTACTAGAAAATTGTGGAAAGAATATATAGTTTAACATAATTCAATTAGAAAGCAATAAATTTGATTATAAATAATAATAAAACAAAATGTATAATTCATCACCATAAAATTTCAATTTATATTTACTTATTGGCGAAGTGCTCTCCTGAAATTAAGATAAAGTTGGTTATATTGCTTTTATTGAAATTAAATCTCCATAATTGTTTAAGTGAAATCAAAACCAATGATACAAGTTAGCTCTTCTTGTAAACTTTGAATAAATAGTAGAGGTAGTTATAATTGTTAAAGTGACGTTTTTGTTCTTTTCTTTTGCTTATTGAAAACACTTGATAGAGTCAACTTTACAAATATTCAATTATTATGAACAAAGATTACATTGAACGTCAACTGGTTTCTTTAATGATTGCATACACCACATGTTGTAGGTTTGGCTGGTAGTTATACCTTACTAGCAATTACACCTTAGTGTGCAATGGGTACGTCGAAGAAGTGTAAAACGATAAAAATATAATAATTATTAATTATAAATTTTAATCATTTTATGTAATTAATAGTTTTATTTAAAAATATAATATATAATAATTAAGTATATTAAACATAAATAAATTTTAATCATTTTATATAATTAAATATATTATAAAGTGTGGTTATAAGATGTCTATAAATACTCTGGATCTAACAAACTTTTAAATATATAAATTAAATTTTTATTCTATATTTTAAATAAATAAAAAATAAATATGTTTACTTTATTTTAAAATGTTAAGATTAAATTTCATATTAAAAAATGAATAAAATAAATATATAAAATAAATAATTGTGATTAAAGTCCTGATTAAGACGGATTCGATGCAAATTTAAAAAGTGCATATAAGGATATGGAGTGGGAATGCCGGAAGCAATTCTATACAATTCTCGCTTTTTCAATTTTTGTTTCGTTTGCTTCGCAAGCAACAAATATGCCTTCCCTCCGTCATTTTCCTCATTTCTGTCTTCGAGAAGGTTCCCTCGTCATTTCGACTCTACTCATGCCAAAAAGATATCACAGCTAAATTTTGCTCTCTGACCTCAAAACATCCCGCTAATGCTCCCAATCCTAATCTAGGGTTTTATCGCGTGGTAAAACGAGCATCTGCTTTTTCAAAAGGTGTGTGCTGGATTTCCCGATACAGACGCATACGAATATAACAGAAGACGTATGGGCGCGTATTCAATTCTCGCCACGGACAAAGCGAGATAAAAGCATCGACAGAGGAAAACATTTTAATGGTCGGCAGGCAATACGAATCGTTCATCTGTGTAAATTAGCTTGCTCTTCTTAAAATAAGATTTCGGTGTAAATTATCCTTTCCTTGTTGTCCGTTTGACAATGACAAATATGGAGAATGGATTATATTTTAAAATGTGAAGGGATTTTTTTTATTTTTTATTTTTTATCACACTATTATTTTTTTGATTGTCAAATGTTGCAGTTCAATTGATTAAGTTCTATTGACAAGATTGATGGTATATGTTTCTTAATTATACCATTTACCAAGGTCTAAACTTTTTATAGTATGATATGTCCAATGAAGCTAAGATTATTAGGTTTTAGTTTTTATCTCAGATTATTATTTTATTGATTGTGAAAGATTGCAGTTCAATTGATTAAGTTCTATTGATGAGACTGATGGTATGTTTCTTAATTATACCATTTACCAAGGTCCAAAGTTTTAAAAGTATGATATACCCAATAAAACTAAGATCATATCTCAAATGACATGGAAAAGATAGATACTTTCAAACTCTCAACTAAACATAAATAATATAAAATCCTCCATAACAAATTGTAAGAGATAATTTACATTTAGTCAGCATTATTCATATCCATAACGATCCTTGAAGCCAACCAACAGAGTTTCTGATGATCAGTCACACCAGCCAAAACGTCATGTAGTTAATATATAATATTAAATGGTAATGGACATGTACAGTTTGCTTCTTTACAGATATAAATTGAAGGCCTAATCAATACTTGTTGTATGCACAAATCCTAGAACGAAAGACAAGATAGAGATGGCAAGCATCTGGTTTGTTGTTGTTGCTTTTCTTGCAATCATGATTGTGTGTGAGGGATCAGTTTTGAGAAAGAATTTCTACAAGAAGAGCTGCCCATTAGCTGAGGACACTGTTAAAACAGTGGTGGAGAAAGACATAGCCAAGGATCGCACCCTTGCGGCCTCTCTCTTACGGATGCATTTCCATGATTGTTTTGTGCGAGTCAGTAATACTTTATACCCCCCATTTATTTGCTTCCTATTGTTCTGTGTCACTAATCAATTTTTAGAAAAACTGCACAGTTAAATGTTGTGGTATAATGTGTGGGTGTGTTGTGGTTAAACTAGGGCTGCGATGCGTCATTGCTTCTCAATTCCACACAGAACAACTCAGCAGAGCGAGACGCCACTACAAACCTTAGCCTGAGAGGATTTGAAGTAATTGATGAAGCGAAAACAGAAATAGAGAAGAAATGTCCAGGCGTCGTTTCGTGTGCTGACATTATCGCACTGGTTGCACGAGATGCCGTCGTTGCTGCGGTAATAAATATGATATTACTCATTATAATTATATATTAATTTATACGTACATAGCTTCATGTTTAACTGTGTATTTTTTAATTGGATTTTCTGATCACACTGATCTATTATCAGAAAGAGGAGAGTCTATCGGTTAAGAACAAAAGAGCACTGTGATTGTTGAACGTTATTAAGAATACTAACTTAATATTGGAAATAATGAGCAGAATGGAGGACCATTCTGGCGGGTGAGGACTGGACGAAGGGATGGAATGACGTCCATTATGAATGAGGTTTTGAACAATATTCCGTCGCCATTTTCTAATTTCTCACAGCTCAAGGCATCCTTTGCAAGCAATGGGTTAAACATTAAAGATCTCGTTGTTCTGTCAGGTATATAATAAATAATATATTTTACTGTAATCTTTACAATATTTTTGAATTTGATCATATTTTCTGATGAATCAGCATAGATAAAATAATTTGAAAAGAGAATTGAAAAATACTTGAAATACAACCAAAATTGTATTATAAATTGTGAAATTTTTATGTCTTAAATATTCTTTTCTAATTAATCATAATAGTTGAAATTATTCATTACAATTGTTGTTACGGTGAATAGGTGCACATACAATTGGAATTGCTCACTGCAATCTTTTCAGCAACAGACTGTATAATTTTACGGGCAAAGGGGACATGGACCCTTCCCTGGATGCCACCTACGCTCAATTCCTGAAGAGTAAATGCACCAGCCTTGGGGACAATACAACCACAGTAGAAATGGATCCCAACAGCTCCGTCACTTTTGATAGCCACTACTTCAGTAATCTGAAAGAGAAGAGAGGTCTCTTTCAGTCTGACGCCGCCCTTCTTACAAATTCCATCGCCCAGAAATTTGTCGATAAGCAGATGAACACAGACAGTTTTTTCGAAAATTTCAAAAACTCCATTCAACAGATGTCTGAAATCCAAGTGCTCACCGGAACGACAGGTCAAATCAGACGTCAGTGTGCCTTCGTCAACTAAGCTCGGATGGATTGTAAAAGCTTCTTTAGCCAGGAAACGTAACAACGATCGACTAATAAATTTAAGAGTATTTATGCAGGCATTATCGATTGAAATCTAGGTAGCCCGGGTATAATTAAGATTGTTTTGGCTTTTTCAATTTGATTTTTGTGATGGAGCTTAATAAAAGATTTCGTTATTTGGACTGTGGAATACACTGGTTCAAAACTGATTTGTATTTAACCATACCCACAAATGTTCTTTTATCAATTAGAAAGAGATTTACTAATAATTGAAACTTTGAACATTGCATATTTATGCCCTTTTTAAACCCTTCTCGATCATTCTAATTTATAACTTTTATTCTAAATAATTTTTATACTCACAAGATTCAACTTAGTTATTTTCACTCTTAGAGAATAATCTTTTTCTTTTCTAAGTTCAAAATTTAATTTGAGTTTGATTTACCTATCTTTGTGTGTTTTTGATAATATAAACAACATTTACAGGGTGTTGTACCCTTTACATGAAAAGTCCGTAGGGTCAAAAAAGAACCAAGTTCATCAAACACATCATAAAAACTATACTAAAAACAATGGAAATAGGGCATAGACACTGCACACTGACAGCGGACACCCAACACAACACAAACCCAACC
>VDFB02308311.1:0-19918 GCA_007258455.2 Sequoia sempervirens | reverse complement strand
TCAGGTGTGATCTAGAGCATACTATCTGTCATTCCTTATTGCTTGACACTTGTTATTGGTCTTGTATTAGACCTTATTGTATTTTGCATATCTACTACTGTCGCATCTAATATAAGAGAGATCTTTGTTGCTGGGTTTTTCTCCCTCAAGAGGAGGGTTTTCCCAGGGTACATGCTGTGTTATTTTGTCTGATTTTGATTTAATCTTCTGTGCATTTACTTCTGATCACATAATTTAACAAATTATGCACACTTACTATTTATAGTAAGTCACCTGGTTATTGGGGTCCAGTATTGCTATTTATAGTAAGGCGCCTGAACGTGTGTGGATGCAGTGTTTGACCTCTGAATTCAGATGGGATGGCGAAATAATGTTTATTGAGGAAGATATATCATTTTTTATTATTATTAAAGTTAGCTTTAATAATGATTAATTATTTTAAGTTGTATTATAAAGTTATATTTTAACTTTATGTCAAGGGGGCCATTATGACTTAAAAGGTCAATTAATGATGCATTAAATGAGGCGCCCACTTTATGACATTTATAAAGTGCAAAAATAAAATATATTTTAATGATACATTAAATGATTATTAAAGCATATAGGAAATCGTGCTTTTTCAAGGAGATTATAAAAGCTCAACAAAAGCAGATTGGTATTCATTCATTCTATTCGACACTTGACATTTTGTGAGCATTTTGCTTGTGAGAGGAAGAGACCAGGGTTTCTACAATCTCTTGGCATTGGAGAACAAAGTATCTTCTTTGCTCTAGCATCCTGAGGTTGTGTAATATCTTCTAAAGGTTGCTTTTGGGGGTGGCTGTAACCAGAAGTCATAATTGTGCTTATAGGTGGAGTTTTTGTGAAGAGTTTGAAGGTATACCATTGTAAATTGGAGTTCACCATTGCTGTCAACGTTTATCAGAAGTTTTTCCTATTCTGGGCCCTACAACAGCAAGAATAGGCTGTACCAATCTCATTCAAGCAGGCCGTACAGGCCTGTAGCTGAAGTGTCCTCTCTCTAGGCCAAATCGCCTTGTGTTTGGGGCAGCTAGGGATCAGAAAGCAGCTTTGTGCATTTACTGGGTGAAGAAGTCTATGTTGGCTGCAAATTGACCTCATAACGGTTTATCAAAAGGTGAATTTCATTTCCAAAAATTTGCAAAGTACCCACATTTAGCATATCTGGGTATGAGTCATTGTTTGGACATCATTAAAATTTTAAATGTACCTATCACTAAAGAGCTAATGTATTTGCATATTAGAAGACAAATCTGAGCATAGACCTGAGCATTTGCTATTTTAAATAGTTTCAAATTAGCTCTATTTCGAATTACTTGCATGTGCTCTTATTTCCTAGCATTGTTTGCAAATATCAAAAAATAAACGAAAAAAACAAGAAACTTTCAAAACACCAAAAAAACCTCAAACCAGCAGTTGCAAAATTTTATCTCAGAGAGAACAGGGGTTCTTACAGGATGGTTTGATCTTCTACAAAGAGAGGATTTATTTAGTGCCTGAATCCAAGTTGAAGGAGCAGATTTTCAAAACTTTTCATGACACTCCTATGGCTGGTCATCCCGGGTTTTATAAGACATATAGGCAGATCCATGAGAGATTCTCATGAAAGGGGATGAAGGAAGACATTACCAAGTATGTATGTGAGTGTCAAATATGCCAACAAAACAAAAATGAGCACACATTCCCTGCTGGTCTACTACAACCTTTGCCCATTCCTACTCAAAAGTGGGAGAGTATTTCAATGGATTTCATTACAAAGCTTCCCAAGGTGCAAGGGAAGGATTGTATTTATGTTGTGGTAGACCATTTGACCAAATTTGCCCATTTTTATGCCATATCAATAGGATATACAGTGTTACAAGTGGCAGATTTGTTCTTTAAGGAGGTGTTTAGACTTCATGGGGCACCAAAAAACATCATAAGTGACAGGGACAACAAGTTTATGAACTTGTTTTGGCAGGAGTTGTTTAAGTTATGTGTTACCGAGTTGACTCCTATCACTAGTTACCACCCCCAAACAGATGGTCAAACTGAAATAGTCAACAAATGGGTGGAAGGCTACCTTCAGAACTATGTTTTAAGACATCAAAAGGTATGGGTTAAATGGTTGCACTTGGGGGAGTTTTGCTACAACTCCACATTCCACATATCCATTAAGATGTCACCCTTCATGGCTTTGTATGGTTACGAAGCACCTAGCTTAATTGATTTACTATTTGGTGATTGTAGAGTGCCCAGGGCTAAGGATTTCTTGTAGGAGAGTCAAGACATAATGAGATCCTTGAGAGAAAATATTCAGCATGCACAAAATCAGCAAAAGTTGTGCGCTGATCAGCACTGTATATGTTGAAGTTATTACAGCTTTAGGTTCATTCTTCCAGCCTAGTCAAGACATAAAATTCCATTTAGCCTATCGGCTATTTATTTTATTGAGATAACTAAAGTGAAGAGGTGCTTCACTTGGCACTATATTATAATATTTCATTATTGTGAATAATTAAATAGGGCCGACCTCATTAAAGAAATTGTATTTATTTAATTATTGCTATTTTCTTATGAGGTCGACCTACATGAAGAGACACAATGATTTGTCTAAATATAAGGTGATGATCTCTCATTTGTCAATCAAGTTCATTCATCATATTCGCACTCCTTGAAGAAGTTCGCACGTGAGCAGCAGGTCATGATCTTGAGCAGCAGATTATTATCTTGAGCAGCAGATCATTATCTTAAGTGACAGATCATTATCTTGAGCAACAGATCATCATGTTGTTGCAGCGAATATATTTCAAGGAGAAATATATTCATTTTGTATCTTTGCATCTAGGAGAGGTGCTATTATTCATTGTATCAAATTCGGCCTTGTGTTGGGCCTGAGTTGTAAGCAGATTTCTACTCTTATTCCAGAATATATAAGCGATATATTTGCTGAGTTTTTCCCCTCGAGTTGGAGGGTTTTCCCAGGGTATCTTGTGGTGTTCATTGTCTTATGTGTTGCATTCTTGATTGTTTTCATTTCTGATCATAAAACTAACAGTATAGAGCGAGAGTTTGAGGTGGTTGACATGGTTTATGTTAGATTGCAGCCATACAGACAGTCCACTCTCAAGAAGAGTGGAGAAAAGAAGCTGAAACCTCGTTTTTATGGTCCATTCAGAGTCACTAGGAGAGTTGGAGAGGTAGCTTATGAGCTGGAATTACTTGAGAGAAGTAGAGTGCACAATGTTTTTCATGTATCTCGCCTCAAGAAGGCGCATGGTCATAATGTGACTCGTTCAACAGTGTTGCCCCCATTGGATGAGGAGGGTAAGTTGGAGCTTGTTCCAGAGGCAGTGATTAATTTCAGGGAGAGGATCGTAAGGCGAAGAGTGATCACAGAGTACTTGGTGAAGTTGCAGGACTTACCAGTCGAGGATGCTACTTGGGAGAGTGAGCAAATTTTACAACATCCAACATTGCGATGTGTTGGTGTACATTTTATCATCCACTGAACACACAGAATAAAATGTCCAAAGACACTCTATCCTCTCTTGAAAAACCACCGCGTATGCTAAGATTGCGAGAAGATCATATGGCGATTCCAAGGTTTCTTTTGTCGGGTCTCGACGTGTGGATAAGCTCAATGGCCGTTGTGATATGCTGGTAATAAACAAGGGGACTTACGTAAGAAAATCTTCACAAGTTTAGGACTTAGGGAATTTATCATTGAAGGCTTTCAATTAGGACTTTCAATGTGGATCTCAAAAAATGGCAAAAGGATAGGGTTTAGGAGAATCTAGTCTATGCCTAAGAACTCAAGAGACAATAAGGATTCGGTGAAGGGAATAAACCACACTTTGTTTCGCCTCCTGCAGGACAACATACGCAAAATGGGTGCAATCTTCAAGGGTTGTGATAATAATTTTCAAACCTCGAATGAGGCTGAAGTTAAGTTTCCACAATTAAGAGCTCAGGCTAACTTTACGCATCGAATGCAAATCATCCATTCGAAGAAAGTATGAGCTACACTTCACCATTGAATCAATACAATCAATCTCTCATTCAATTAACCAACTTTCAAAACAAATTCTACCTAATCTAATTTTAACTTTTATCTATGGCGGAAGAAGATATGCAACCTCGCTTACTATTTGATAATAAGAAGTTATTCAAGGCAAATCATGCTCAAGAGCTTTTATTATTTGAAACAGTCTCAATGCAACAATCTCATATCCTATCTCCACCTCTTTACAAATGAGGGGGCAAGCTCAATTTATAGGCTCCCCAATTACAATTCAATGGCCAAGATTGATTTCAAATCAACGGCCGAGATTACAAAATAAAACCCTAATTAGGGTTTGTCACTTTCGACCAATGAGAAAATTTCATTCGAGGACACTTGTCCCTTTTGCTAAATATAAATCAACAATAAAATAGAATGTTGTTGTATGTTGATTTGGAAGAATTTGATTGGTTGGAAGATGACGAGGCGCCACCTCAGCGTGTTGGATGTCTTCCTTGGTTGCTTCGTTTTTCTTCCACGTGCTTGCCTTAGAATATTTTCCCTGCCGATGACTCTGTCCGTTGTGCTTGTTCCTTTCTAGCTTTGATCTTGGATTCCTTTTGAGACTTTTTCTTACCTGGAATCTTTGAGGTCTGGAAGTCTCCCCTTGGAGCAGGTGTCTCGACTTGAAGTTGGTTGCTTTGAACTTCCTCCTGCTTGAACTGGGTTGATGCTATTACTTTGGATTTCCTCTTTGAATTCTCCAATTTGTGTCGAGAAATTGTCTAAGTATGGAGATATGTTTGGAACACTCTCCTTGTCACCATCTGATTCTGATTGGAAGCTTGTCTTTAATTCTTCAGGAGATGAAACCCTTCAAGAAGTCTGGATATTCTTTCAAGCGTCTTGAATTTGGAGAAGAATGCCTCTGTGCCTTCGCCACAATGGAGGAAATTGGAATATCCTCTGTGAAGTATTTCCCAGACTTAGCCAAATTTTGGCTATTTTGTAACACCTTCATGTGGACCATTCAACATTTAGCCAAGGTTTTGGCCATCTCCATGCTCGAACGAACTTTGCCTGTGGATTTGCCTTCAATTCTGAATTTGGCTTAAGGATTTTATTCATTTCTTCTTTACTCCTCTTCAGCCTTCCTGTTTTCCATCCAACACTTAGTGAATTCTTCTCCCCGAGGTATCAACACTAGCCAATTTTTTGAGTTTTAGCCAATTTTCTCATCCTCTCCTTGGGCGGACTTCACATGAGCTTGGATGTTTTCTCTCTCGGCCTAAGTCAGACTCCAAGCCACTTTGGACAAACATCTCTAGGGAGAAGTCGAACTTTCTCAACACTTTGACATTTCTTTTCTTGGTCTAGGTCGGACTTTGCATCATGTTTGCCATTGTACTTGGCGGATCTTATGGATGCCTGGACATACCTTCTCCAAGCAAAGTCGGACTTTGTAAAGGTTTGGACATGCTGTGCTTGGGAAAAGTCAAACTTTCTTATGCTTGTCCCATCCTTTTTCCCTCACTCCATTTGGCTTGAAGCAGACTTGCCACCATTCCACGCCATTGCTTCTTCTTTGAAGATTCACCTCGTGTCGTCATCCACCTGCAAGAAATAAAATAAACAAATTCAGATTTTCTCTCTCCTGAATTCTAGCTCCGAAGTTAAATTTTTAACACTCTCTCTCTCTTGAAGTCATGGTGAATTTTGTGTCGAATTTATCACTTCAAAGCGAATTCCATACTCCCTTTGCAATTTTCATCTTGGCACGGGCATATTTCATATTTAATTCTCCATTTTAATCTCCCGAAGACGGAATTCTCACTGATTTGCCATACTCTCTCTCTAGAAGTCGAACCCTTTGAGACTTGCAAACTTTCAAGACTCTTGTCATTTATTTTTTTATCCAATCTCCTCTTCATTTTCTTTGGCCAATTTTATTCCCAATTTCATCTCGCCAAGCCAAAATTTTAGCCATTCCGTCGATAAATGTTATGACAGATCCCTATTTTCTTCTGCCATGGCAAAAATTTTAATTGCACTGAGCCTATTTTCTTCTGCCAAAGTCAAAAAAAAATTTTCTCGCTCAGACGAATTTTTCTAGGCAAAATCCTTGTCTGGATGTCTTCATCGGGCGAATTTCTTTGACGCTTGACTAATTCCTCTTCCTTCTGGCCAAGGGCGATCCTTCCTTTCTCCCTGCCTTGTGCATTTTTCTCTGGCCAAAATTGTCAATTTTTCCTCCAGACATCCAAGACTTTAGGCAAAATTTAAATTTCCCTTCTCTTTTGTGCTAGGCACACTTCATTTTTTTCTTTGCCATAGCCTAATTTCTTTAGCACTTGTCCTTTTAAACTTAGCACTTAACCTCTTGAAAATGCCATAACACTTGGCCAAAAAAATCTCAATTATTCATCCTTTAGCCTCTATACTTAGGCAAATTTTCGAATTTCTCTTGACTAGGCACCAAACACTTGGCAAAAATTGATTTTTTTTTCCTCTTCATAGACCATGGCGGACTTTCCAAGCATTTGGACAAGGTGAGGGCGGACTTTCTATGGTCTTGGACATTCCTTCTTTGAACATGGCAGACTTCCAAAGATTTTAGCACTTGCCTTAACACTTTATCCTTTGGAAATGATTCTCCACCTTTTTAGGCCCTTACACTTAGGCAAATTTTCGAATTTCTCTTTGCTAGGCACCAATACTTAGTGAAATTTTCAAATTTTTAATCTTCCACATGCCTAGGTGGACTTCCTTAGCACCTTGGACAAGCATGGCGGACTTCCTTGACATCTTGCCAACCTCTTCAAGTGTATGGCGGACTTTCTAACCTTCTTGCACTTCCTTTCTTGTGGATGGCGGACTTTGGAGGGGGCTAGGATGTGCAAGGCGGACTTTAGAGAGTCCTTGGATGTGCTTCCTTCAAGATGGCGGACTTCACAACTTCTTGGCACTTGACATTGTGGCTAAGGCGGACTTCAAAGGAGGTTAGGACATTACTTCCTTAGTGCTGGGCAGACTTCACAAGCTTCCAGACCTTCCTTCCTTCATGCCGTCCCACATTTCAAGGACCTTCTTCATGGCAAATTCCAGACTTAGCCATTTATTTCATGAATTTCATTTTTTTGAGTTAATTTTCTGTGATTTTGACCTCAGATCTTACTGATTTCGAACTGATTTTTCCAGTATCTGATTTTCACATGCTTTTCCAGATTTTTCATGCTTTTTACTTGCTTTTCCAGATTTTTCAATTTTCTCTTTGATTTTTTGAGAGATTTTTCGATTTTTTTGAACTTTTGAGTGCATTTTTGGAATTCGAGACCTTTCCAAATATAGAAACTTTCCAAAAATAGAAACTTTCTAAAAATAGAAAAAGCAAAACCCTAAAAAATAGGGAACCCTGTTTGGTCCAAAAATGCCAAAAATGAAAAAGCGAAAAAGCAAGATTTCCTAAAAAGTAGGAAGTTTCAGAATTGGCCGAATTCACAGGCGATCTTCATTCCTTAGGCCTTCTGAGCACTTCCATGACGTCTACGTACTGATTCAAGCATGAATTCTTGACTTGGCTCAGATGACTTGCGAAAAGACTGACTTGGAACCCTCAAAATGATGACCTCATTGTAAAAAGACAAGTGATAAGCAGTTGCAACACCGAGGCAAAAAGCGAAAACAGGGGGTCCCCATTTGCAATGGGGCGATGTGTGGAAAAGGTCACAACACGATGCTTGAGGGCAAGCAATCTTTGTGGAGGGAGGACTATAATGTCCCCTCCTAGCCTCTGAATTGTGGATATAACCTTCAGCCTATTCCAGACCTCCTGTAGGCTAAACAGTGTTGGTAAGGGAACTCAATTCTAGTCCTTTCTGTGGGGCTTTTAGAGTTTCGGGTGGACTTTCTATTTTTAGCAGGAGCTCGAGTTCAGCACTTATTGATTATAGTAAGTAGCTTTGCATATCAGTTGTCACACCAATTTGAGTTTTCAGTATATTCACTATTTTTAGTAGTTACTAAAAAAAGTAAGACTATTTATGGAAACTGGTCATGGCCAAGCTACTTTCAGTAGTGTCATTTCTGTTGAGTATTGGGTTTGCTAAGGTCAGATTAATTTAATACTTGCTTGTCCTCTCTTGAATTATTTTAATAAAGTTATTTTATAACTTTATGCTGAGGATCTGAGGGGACATAAAATAGTACCTTGGCGCCTAGTACTATCACTTCAAGTGTTTTTAAAGCAACAAAAGCAAATTTGCAGGTTGGATAAGAGGGACGTCTAAGTGGGAGTTTATGATCTTTAAAATGAATTTTTAAATAAAAGTCAAGGCAAAAAGGGTGTGGTCTTTGGAGGGAAAGGATGAATTCAAATCTTGTTGCCCTAATTTCTCTTTGAGTGAATATAACTCTCATTTGGAGCCTCATTTTGGGTATGTTGAAGTGGAATGTGAAGAGCCCAACTAGCTCTGCTCTGTCTCAACTGCTAAAACTATCCGTCTCAACTGCTAAAACTAGCTCTGCTCTACCCAAAGAAGTGCGCCAAGCATAAAATGTACATAAAACTGAAATACAAGCAAATTAAAGGCAACTACAATTCTATTGTGGATCTAGCAAATCATACAAAGAGATAGTATACAATCAACATACCCGAAAACCTCCAGAATAATTAAATAAAGTGGATCTATGTATGCAAGGCAAGATGTGTTGAAACTGATGAAATGCAATGCCTGGACACTAGATTTGCTTTCTCCCACACAAAAACTGGTGGAAAGTTGCTAAGAAGGATGGACGTCCAAGATGGAGTCCAGAAAGGAGCCAAAGGAGAGGCGTTTTAGCCTCTAGCTTCACACGACCTTCCCAGATGACATGCCTCCCAATGCAATGGTACGGCCTCTGAATGGTGATGAATGTTCTTTATTGAAAGCAGGGAAATGATTCAAGATGGCATCCCAGATGTGAAAGCCCTCTTCCTTATTGTAAACTGTAATCTTCTGAATAAATAACTCTGATGAAAGCACGAATGAACTCCTATATGAAGCTCCCTCAGTAGCAAGCATTCAACTAGTATTTCACAATCTCACAATCACAGATCAATGAAGAATTAGTGTTCTCCAGAGAAGAATTTCCTAAAACCCTTGTCCTCAGACAAAAACCAAAGAGAAGATATAAAGATGCAATGTCAAATGATCAAAAGTGAGGTCGACTTGCATCCTTTTGCCTTATATCTCCAAAAAGCAACACTTTCAAGAAAAGTACAAATTTTGTCATTTAAATACATTTAAAATGTATTTAAGCCTTTCTTAATAGCCTCAATAGTTGCTTTAAATCCTTTGAGCGCACCTTTTCACTTAAGCGATTTATTTATCACTTTATTATATATTTAAGTGGCATTTACCTTTTTATAAAGTCAATTTGACTTTATAATAAATCAATAAGTTAAATAAAAAAAATTAACCACAAAAATATTGATAACTCCCTCCAAACTCAATATTTTTCCGTGCCGTCAGAAGCTGGCAAACACTGAACTATAAATGCCTGTACTGGATTCAATACTGAAGTGAAGGAGTGGGGATGACAATACCCACCAAAACGGCCACTAACCCCCTAACCAGATCCTGTCAGCCTACAAGGGTCCAAGAAATAGGCTAACCCAACTCTTCCTGAAACTAACTAGAGTGGGGACATTATAGTCCACCCTCCCCGAATTTGCTTGTCCTCAAGCAAACTCAAAGCTAGATGTTGTAGAATACTGTCACCCTCCCAAGTAGCATCCTCTACTGGTAGATCTCTCCACTTAACCAAATATTCCCTGATAACCCACCTCTGAAGATGACGCTCTTTGGAATCCAAAATGGCCTCAGGTACTAATATCAACTTCCCCTCATCATCCAAGGGTGGTAAGTCTATAGAAGGAATCACATGCTGTCCCAACGCCTTCTTGAGGTGAGACACATGGAACACATTGTGAACGTTACTGTCCACCAGTAAATCTAACTCATAAGCCACCTCGCCAACATGCCTAACAATCCTGAACGACCCATAGTAGCGTGGCTTGAGTTTCTATGCACCCCTCTTCCTAAGAGTGGACTGCCTATAAGGTTGTAGCATCAAATACACCATGTCATCAATCTCAAACGATCTCTCAACTCTCCTCTGATTAGCATACTGTTTTTGCTAATTCTAAGCCTTCTAAATGTTCTCACGAAGGGCTCTCATGATGTCCTGGTTCTCTTGTAATAGATCCCCAACACTAGGTACTCTACAATCACTCTACAGTAAATCGAGGAAACTAGGAGCATCATAGCCATACAATGCTTTGAAAGGTATCATTTGTATACTCATATGGTAAGGGGAATTGTAGCAATATTCACAAAGGTGTAACCACTTCACCCAAGCCTTCCGCTGCCCCGAAATGTAATTCCGTAGGTAACCCTCCACCCATTTGTTGACAATCTCAGTCTTCACATCTATTTGTGGGTGGTAGCTAGTGCTCGGAGTAAGCTCTGTCCTGCATAGTCTAAATAAATCCTGCCAAAAATTACCCATGAACTTGTTGTCTTTGTCGCTGACAATACTCTAAGGTAACCCATGCAACCTGAATACCTCTCGAAAGAACAAATCTGCCACCTATGTAGCTGAGCAAGTAGTAGTGATCAGAAAGAAATGTGCATACTTCGTCAATCAATCTACTACCACATAAATGTTGTCTTTCCCTTGAGCTTTTGGCAAGCCCGTAATGAAATCCATAGACAAGCATTCCCACTTCCTCTCAGGAAGAGAAGCGGCTGAAGCAATCCTGCAAGGTATGTATGCTCTTGCTTGTTCTACTGACAAATAGAGCACTCCCTGACATACTAAAGAACATATGATTTGAGACCTTTCCACGTGAATCTCTCCCATACCTACCTATAGGTCTTAAAGTACCTGGGATGACCAACCATGGGTGAATCATGAAAGGTCCTCAACACCTTGTCCCTCATCTCTGAACCTGCTAAGAATATTCTCCCTTTGTAAATGACAAGATCACTCACAAGAGAGTATCTACTATCCTCTACTGTCCCATCTACAATACCAGAAGCCCATGGACTCTTGGCATACTCTGCAACTATCATATGTCTCCAATCCTCTGTAATCTCTACCATGGAACTCAAATGAGGAGGGCGAGATAAGGCGCCAGCAACTATGTTATGTGTACCTTTGACATAGGAGATGTCAAAATCATATGACTGAAGCTTGCTAACCCATTTTTGTTGTCTCTCATTCAAATCTCGCTGTCCAAGGAAATGTCTCAAGCTGTTGTGATCAGTTTTTACACAAAACTTACTACTAAAAAGATACTGCCTGAACTTGGCCATTGCGTGCACGATGGCCAACATTTCCTTATCATAAATGTTGAAACTCCTCTCAAGACCCCTCAGCTTCTTGCTCTCGAAAGCTATAGGATGACAATTCTGCATCACGATGACCAACATTTCCTTATCATAAATGTTGTAACTCCTCTCAGGACCCCTCAGCTTCCTGCTCTCAAAAGCTATAGGATGATGATTTTGCATAATAATTGCACCAATACCCTCTCCATAAGTATCACAGTGAAGCTCAAAAGGTTTGGTGAAATATGGCAAAGCTAAAACTGGACAAGTAGTCATCTGATGTTTGAACTTCTCAAAACACTCTTGTGCTAGAGGTGTCCAAACAAAAGCTCCTTTCTTGGTCAAATCTGTTAGTGATGCAGCATGCCGCGAGAATCCACTGACAAAACGACGGTAGAAGGCGCATAAGCCTACGAACCCCCTAAGTTGTGTCAACGTCTTAGGTGTAGGCCAGTCAATAATAGCACGAACTTTATCTGGATCCATACGAACTCCCTCTCTACTGATGATGTGACCCAAGTATAAAAGTTCTGCCATGCCCAATGCACACTTGGACTCCTTGGTGTACAAGGACTCCTTGTCAAGTATGCTCAACACAGTATCTAGGTGAGCCATGTGCTCCTCCCAAGAGCTGTTGTAAACCAATATGTTGTTGAAGAAAACGAGAACGAATCTCCTCAACTGAGGATGGAAGACCCTATTCATGGTGGACTGAAAGGTGGCTGGAGCATTGGTTAAACCAAAAGGCATAACCAAAAAGTCATAATGTCCACAATGACATATGAAGGCAGTCTTCTCAACATCTTCCTCTCGAACTTTGATCTGATGGTATCCTGTCCTCAAATCAATCTTCGAGAAGTAGCAAGCTCCATGTAGCTCGTCTATCAACTCGTCAATACGCAAAATGGGATACCTGTTCTTGATGGTTTTCTTGTTTAACATCCTGTAATCGATACACATCTTGAGTGTACCATCTTTCTTCTTCACCAAAACAACTGATGAAGCGAAAGGGGACTTACTCGGCCTTATGTGTCCCATACCTAAAAGTTCTTTGATGGTCTTTTCAATTTCATCCTTCAATCACTTTGGGTGTCAGTAAGGTGTGATCATGATGGGCTTAGTGCCCTCCTCCAACTCAATAATGTGCTCAATGCCTCTATTAGGAGGTGTACCATGAGGAATGTCACTGAACACTTTTGCATGATTAATTCTAAGCTCCTGTACATCAGAATGGTAAGGTGTTTTGTGTTGCTCCTCATATGTAGGCATTAATTTACAATCAGCTGCCCACTCTACCATGTCACGTCTAATCAACCTCTCCATTCTCCTAAGAGTAATAACCTTCGAGTTGTTGTCCTTGATGGCCTTGAGTACGTGGTTTGTTCCATCAACCTTAAATTTCATTTCCATCTCTCTAAGGTTGAGTGTAAATTCACCTATTGCATGAAGCCACTTCATGCCAAGAACCACATCTGTGTTACCCATCTTCACCACATAGAAGTCTGCTTTGAACTCAAAGTTATTGAGTTTCATGGGCAAATCCGGAATCATCCTATCACAAGGAAGAGTATAACCATCAGCAACCTTCACTCTAATCCCTTCAAACTCTTGAGTTTGAATCCCTCTTCTCTCAACCAATCGTGCATCTATGAAATTATGTGTTGCACCTATATCAAGTAAGGATATGACTCTTTGACCAACTAAAAGTCCACGTAGTCTAAAGGAACCATCTCTCTGCTTACTAGACATGTGAGCTTCCTCTAACTCAACTTCTCCTTCATTTTCTACCTCTTTCTCGGAGTTCCCTGCCTTTGAACCCTCAAGATCAGCGTGCTGGTATGTTACATCAGTCATATCTTCTCCCTCAAAATACCACTCCATGTGCCTATTTTGACCTTTAGGCTTGAGGGAACAGTCATGGTTAATATCATACGGGCCCTTGCAATAAAACAAAAGCTTCTTCCTACGTAAATCATTTATCATTTCTCAATCCAAAGGAGCTGCAATCTTTTTCTTTCGGTCTAAGTTTTTTATTTTCTTTGGATCAGATCTGTTATCATTGAAAGATGAAGACAGTTTGGAAGGAAACTTACTACGAGGTGTGGTAAGTTCCATGCAACAAGCTTTCTGTTGGAATTGTTGCCTCAATCTCACAGGCTGAAACCTCTGAGAAAGCATGGTCGCTGTGACTGGTGAGATGTCTGGCCGATCTGCTAGTTGATCCTGAATTGTAGCTGTGACCTCTTGAATGTCTTGGCGATCAGCATAACTTGAAACCTTCGGCGTAACCTGGACTGCCGGAATGATGTTTTGGTGACGATAGGAAGTCTTGCCGATATCGGCATGACCCTTGGTTTGTCTGGCCAATGTGGTAATCGGTATGACTTGCTCCTATCGGAATGTGTCCTGGCGATGGAGATGTCTTGTTGACTGGTGTTCGCTATAACCCTCTACCGAGTCGAGACCTCTGGCGGACAGGTAGGTGTCTAGCGGATATCGGGGAGACTCATGGCGTCTGCGTCATCGGAGTAACACGGAGGCTTCGCTATGAACTCTCGGCGACATGTTTGTCTCACCGATGTTCATCGGGGTAACATGGAAGCCTCGGTAAGAAGTCTTGCCGACGGTTGGTTCTCTCACCAATAGTATATGGTCTTCGGGGTGACATGTTGTGTTTGCTATGACCTCTCGGTGAAAGACAGATCGGAGTAACATAAGGGTTCGGTAGGAACTCTTGGCGATAAGAGATGTCTCGCCGACAGCTATACACTCGGAGTCATCGAGATAACATAAAGGCTTCTGTATGAAGTCTCAACAATGGACGTTTGTCTCACCAATGCTATGGGATGTGTTCGATATGACTCCTAGCGAAAGGTGATCTCAGGGTAACCTAGAGGCTTCGGTATGAAGTCTTAGCAACGAACGAAGTCTCGCCGACAATGGAACATTGCGATATAACTTGAAGGCATCAGTATGACTCCTGGCGACTGTTTGGTGCTCGGTATGACTTGTGAACTTCGGTATGATGTCTTGGTGAATAGCGATAGTCTCGCCAATGGGTTTGTTGAGGTCGATGTGACTTTTGAACTCGTTATGATCTCTTGCCGATAGCAATGACTCTTGCCAATAGCGATGGCTATGTAATCGGTCTTGTGGCATCGGGGAGACACAGTTAGTGTCTCACCGACATGCGACACAAGTTGATCATTGTTGACCGAGTGAAGACTGTCCTACATGGTGCAACTTGGACCAATCAAAGAAGGCAGAATGTGAACCGTTTGCCGTTGTGATCTAGCAGTTGGAAACAAACCGATTCACAGAGGCAGTAAAGAACGAATGGATAGATGTATGCATTGGGCATTCTGAAAAAAGAAGAGTGAAAGCAGGAGAGCATTACTGTGAGGGCTGAGAGGCTGGCTAGATGGCCGAGGCCTTGAGGCCAAAACAGAGGAAGGTAGAGGCAGGGTTATGCTGCCGAAATCTCTCCTGATCAAGAATCGAATGCCATGGTCGATCTCTCGTGTCGATCTGTACTGTATACTGTTTAAGGGTATTGCAGCAGTACGAAGATTGTTTGGTTTGAGAGGTCGATCAAGAAATGTACTGAGGGAGAGTTTGCTACCAGGTTGTATCCAGAATGAACAAGATGTAATCTCTGAAAAGGCTAAGAGCCTGAAATTGTATTGTAACTTTTTGTTGCTAAATAATACAATGGCTCGATCTTTGGAGTGTGGGGTTTTTTACCCAAAAGAGTTTTCCCCACGTAAATCTTTGATGTTCTGGTTTTTTGTTTTATCTTTCATCTGTGTTGGTTCTGCTTCTAGAATCTGTTATTGCATGATGTTGAATTTATATGTGCTTCTCTTAGAAGGATTAATGTGGGAAATAAACTGTGTCTATTTCCACTTTAGGACATAGTTGTTCGTGTCGTTGAGGCAATCTAATCGAAATTGAAGTTACCTAAGGCACAACTATTCTTGGAGATTTCTCTGAGATGCCCTATATTTCCCTTACACTTTCCTCATAGCCTCTTGCAAGGTAGGTGGATCGATTGCCTTGATCCAACCTAAATTGGTTGGCCAATTTAGAAGGCCAAGGATTATTATAAGAAGGCAGTTTGAGATTTATTGTGAAGACCCGCAATATTAAAACCATCACAGGTCTCAATGGAAGGGACATGATTCATAAGGGAAGCATAGCAATTGAGAAGGGAAACGTGGAGTATCTCTAGTCAAAGCACGACCTGCAGTCAGCGCTAACACCTTTAAAAAGACGCAACGTTGTTCATGTTTCATATCACAGAAGGTTAAGGGAAGTCGCCAATTCAGATAAGAGGGCATATATATTTTTTGTGGGCCCGTGTTTCCTTGAGATAGCCCAAGAATATTATATTTTAATCCTTCTACAGTTCATTCAAAGTGGTTTATATTAATTATTGGCTGAATGAAAAGGAACGACCTTTATTACTAAGGAAGCATTTTAAGTTACTTGCCAAAGCTCAATATAATAATATCAATCGCAGGCCATATTGAAGAGAGCGTGGGTTTTAATGTAGTCGCAGCCTAAAGAAGATTGAAATCATTGGCGCAAGGCATATTGGGAGTCAGGCTAGGCAGTGGACGATTAAAGAGTAGTCGGGTTGAAAATTCTTCTATCGGAGGAGACAAGTCAAGCTATTAGGTAGCGCTGGAGCCTACACTCTCCAGCTCGGCTTCTATTGTGATTCAATAAAGATTAAAAATGATAATAGATTTATGCTAGCGCTTTGCAATGCTAGGCATAAAAAGGCTGCATTGTAATTGATACTTGGAAGTTTTGAATCGTAATATCAATACCCATTCTAGTGGCAAGTGTTTACTTACTGGGATAATTACGACATACTACAAGAGTAAACAGAATTAACTCACAGAACATGATACATGTACGATAACACAATGCACAAAACAATCATACTGTCTTTATTGATGTAGCATATGCAAGTACAATCATCTGTACTATCACAATGTGGCGTAAATTCATAACATAATAGTCTCTAGAATCATAACACTAATAATCATAGCAACAGTGTTTCCTCATTACATGACTCGAGTACATATAGTACGTTGGTGGTGGTTGAGAGACCGACCATCACGTCCCTTCATTACAACTAATTGTTTTATCAGGAACTTAATTCCCAAGACAACTAACATGACAAGTACATAACACAACAAGTACATGAATTATTAACATTAACTAAAGTCTTATTTACTTATGACTCATGGCCAACCAAGTACACTCTCGGCCAACTACAGCAAGCATCAAATATATGAGTTTTAAAGGGACGCAATAGGAGAAGGTTTAAAGGGTCAAGGACTATGGGAAGAATATTACTCTATTGTGACTGCTGTAGTTGATTCCAGGTCAGCAGATAATTAATATTAATTACTGTGTGCAAAAGCTTCTGAAAATATATATATAGAGAGAGTGATAATTTCTGAGTAAGATATACCATATGTTCTTACATTGTATGGTCTGAATATATATATACAGTGTATTTGGAATTGTAAGAAATGGTATTTGTATGCAATGCAATAAATTTTACCTCTTTGGTAAAATGAAACTATAACTCAAACTCAGAACAGCACTCTGGTGAATTGTTTGACAAAATGTCTGTCCAATCGAAATGGTAAAATCGAAAAAAAATTGCATACAAAATTGCCTTGGAATATTTCACTTTGCAACTTTTAGGTACATCTTTTTTTTTTTGTTTTGTTAGGCATCTAGAGAGGAATGATCTGTAACATTTTTAGAAGCAACGACTGAAATATGGAAGTTGAGCAAGTATATAAATGGCATTAAAGACATAGCTAGCCAACTGAAACATATCATAGGATTTCATCTCATTATAATAGCTCCTTATAAAATTCTTGGAGTGATAACTTTATGTTAGCCAAGAACAAATGAAAACTTAGGGCCAGATCCAGAAGCAGAAATGTATATCATTGAAAACATAGTTATAGAAATGACAGACCAAAAAATGCATAATTCTTCCAAAAAATGATTGCCCATAGCAATGATAACTACTAACACTGACATTGCTTTGCTCAACAAATAAGCATGTACTTCAAAAGAATACAATGTGCATGCCCAAGACAGTTGATAGCTTTTGCTATTATGATGTAAACGGTAGCAAAAGAAAGAGAGAATATTAATGTCCGAATGACTTAAGTAGGACAATGGAACTCAAAAGAACAGAAAGTTACAAGAGCTAATCAGGAGTGCTAAGAGGACTCTTAAGAACCAACAAATAAATCTAAACCTAACTCTAAATCTTGATCTAGTAGGCAGAAGAACCAATTTTGACAGATCTAAACACAAAAGGAAACAGAACACTTACATCATGCAGCCTATAGTTAGGAGTAGATATTATGTCATTGTCTGCACATCTACTCTGTAACTTTATTTTTAATGCCAGGAAAATAACAGAAAAATACATCAACTTTCAAAGTTTCAAGACACAAGATTTTTCACCATTAGAACATTTCGCGAGTGAATTTGTGTTGGACATTTCAGTGTTAAGGTTGTACAATATTTAATTGCAGTCATTTGTGTAATATATTATACGTGACACATGGACCTGAAAGGCCCCCCATCATCATTGTTTGGTCTTTTTTGGGTGTTGTTTTTGTTGTTTTCTTGGCCCTTTGTCATGTCCCCAAAATAGCAACACAAAAAACCCAAGTATTGAAAAGCAAATAAATAAATAAAATAAATAACAATATAAATATTAAAAATATAAATACAAATATTAACAATTTAAATATTATTATAATCATTATCATATAATAAATATTAAGTAAAATATATAAAACTAATATAACTGAATATATACTATATGTGAAAATTTAAATACAAATATTAAAGCACCCAAGTTAATGGCAATTAAAGCAGCCAAGTTAAAGATAAATGAATGGGTATAATTGCTCATGTAAAGAGGATGATGCATATTTTAAAGGCAGCGGTTAATACAAATAAGCAGCTATAACATGTGAATGAGCAGTGATTGTCATTGAAAGCAGAAATTAATACGATCACCAAATCAAGGATTAATTTTGTGAAGGCAGTATTTCCAAGTTAGAGAAGGCAGCAATTATTAATAAAAGGTTGTGATTATATTTTTAAAAAGCAGCGATCATATGTTGAATGGAATTTAGGGAGAATTTGGATTAGTCAACAAAAATGGTAATTACCAAAGGCAGCGATGGTTCTATAAAAACACATCCATTGAAATAACACATCTCCCAAAAGGCACATCTCTTGGATAATATAAATAGGAAAGGATGGAGAATAAAATAGGGGGAAGAAATCAGGAATATACTTCTAAGTATAGCAGCAGATATAAGCAGAAGATGGAATGGAAAATATAAGCATCAGCAGTTTTCAGAAAAGGAAATAAATTAGAGTATGGATAGAACAGCAGATTGGGAAGAAGACATGAATTATAAAAGATCTTTGGATTAAGTATCATTGGAAGAATATATTTGGACTGTAAGTTTAATATAATTATAAATATATAGATATGTAAAATTATAATTATATATATATATAGAATATCTACAAATGTGAATTATATACGATTATGCAATAATGATGCTTGCAGCAATTATTGAGCCTTAGAAGTAATTATGATTCTTTAATATGAATATGGATAATAGATTCTTATCTTTTTTATTTAGAACAGATCAACCAATATTGGAGAAGAAGAGATATAGTCAGTCTCATATCTGCGAACTATAGCAGACCAACAGAAATAAGTTATCTGCACTCCAAATTATTTTATCTGCATTCTGTGACTATAACAGTAACATAGTTTCATAGATATTCGTATGCTATTTTATAAATTTGTTTTAAATATAATTGATTCCATGTACTTCATATAGAATTGTAATTCATATTAAATTATCAATCTAACCATAAATTATTAATGCCTCTATAATTGATCATGGGAAGAAGAGATGGAAGTACAAGAGGGGGGAGAGATTCCATGCTAAGTAGACCAGCCCTAATGGATGCCTGTGTGTCTGCCATTAGTGGGCTGAGGGGATTACCTATCCGCCCTTGGGCTTAGAAGTAGGAAAGACTCTGGGCACCCTGTTGAGGTTTCATCTCCAACCTTCCAATGATTGATTATTGGGGGAATAATAACTTTGATCAGTATTGTTGGTTATCTAGATCTATATATATATATATATATATATATATATATATATGTCAAATAATGTAATGGATGTGCAAACAATACAAATGATCAATTAATTACTTTATGAATCATTGGCTAACATTATTGCAGGGTTAAACCATATTTCAATATCATTTGTATTGCAAAACCTATGGAAGTTAACCATATTGCAACATTATTTCTCTCTTCAATCTGAAAGCATTCTTGTGTACATTGCACCCTTGGTTTTGGTGCCCATGATATTGCAAAACCTTTTTTTATATGCCTATTAATATTCACACATGCATGAGGAGTTGGTGTAGTGAATTTATAGAAATTTCACAT